>JAJOZX010004328.1:0-250000 GCA_023014485.1 Bathynomus jamesi | reverse complement strand
CATTTCAACGAGCTAAATACAATTTTATAATATTCTAAAAAAATAAAAGTAAATCGAATCATAGATGAATTTCGATCAGGAATAAAAAAGTTATTGAAATGAAAGGGAAGCATTTCGAACAATCTTTTCTTTTAATAATGTCAATTGAATTTTATATTAAAAATTATTTTTTATATAAAAAAAAAAAAAATATTAAAAAGGTTTAATAATTTTTGAAGGTTGAGTAGAAAAATTATACTTTTTCGTTGAATGTTGATAGAATTTTGAATTATTTGATATTTTAGTCTGAAAACTTGTTTGCATATAGACAAATACATCTGTTTTATTGCGTAGAAGTTTTATTAAAAATTAAATGACTGAAATTTCATACGGGTAAATTTCCCGATCGTACAGAGCAGGATAAATTAGGTACATGATCGATTAATTGTTACACAACTATTATTATCACGTATACATTACAATGATTACCAAATCGTTACAAACAATTGTAAAAACTGTTTTGGGTTACAAACAACAAAATGTCATTTCACCTATATATTTATATACGCAATAATGACATGACAAGAAAAGACAGATAGGTCAATTTTCTTCTCACAAACACAAAAAAAGGTTGAATTAAATTCTTTTGAACAACAAAAAAAAAGGTTGAATTAAATTCTTAAATTACAAAGGAAAAGTTGAATTCAATTGACTGCATTGAAAACTACTTGGGACTTGAAATAAAAATGACTTGGAATAAATCACTCTGACTTGAAATAAACTCTGACTTCGAATCTAACTCTGACTTCGAATCTAACTCTGACTTCGAATCTAACTCTGACTTGAAATAAATCTCTCTGACTTGAAATAAATCTCTCTGGGGCGGTTGTCCCTCTTGGATGCAACCTATTGAAACTGAAACTTGATCTGCAACTTATTTGCAAATAAAACTGACTCGAAACTACTTCGAGTATCTTTATAAATCTCTGGGGCGGTTGGCCGTTTTGGCGCAACCTTCTGACTTGACCTCTTATCAAGTATTCTGAACTGAAAATGAAACTAAACTGTCTAACTTGAGCGCTTGTCAAGTATCTTGAAACTTAAACTGTCTAACTTGAACGCTTGTCAAGTAAAGATTAACTAAAAATGGAAAATGACTGCATTTGATCTTTATCAAGTGGAGACGATTAACCTCTGTTTTGGTTGACCCTCTTGGTGCAACCGACTGACTTGAAAAACTGACTTCAAAAAATGACTTCAAAAAAATGACTTCAAAAAAATGACTTAAAAAATGACTTAAAAAAAAAATGACTTCAAAATTACTTCAAGTATCTCTCTAAATCTATAAACTCTCTCTCTCTTAATTTGCAAGTCAATTCAATTCCGTAATTGGAAAAACATTTGCAAACAAAAAGGAATAAAAAATGTAAACAACATTCTAATGTACGGGAAGGTACATAAAATACAATTATTCTATATTGAATGTAACATTGAAAATAACTGAAATTTTCTCTCTGAAATTAACTTTGTTACAATTAACTTTGTTAAAATTAACTTTGTTACAATTAACTTCTGTTACAATTAACTTCTGTTACAATTAACTTCTGTTACAATTAACTTCTGTTACAATTAACTTCTGTTACAATTAACTTTGTTGCAATTAACTTTGTTACAATTAACTTTTGTGACTTTAACTTTTTTTACAATTAACTCTCTCTTTGAAATTTACTGTTTCACTAAAAAAGTGTATCACTGGTGTCTGAATGTTCACTGTGTTTTGTGTTAAATTCTGGCTCAATACTAAATATTAACTGTTAATAATACTGATTTTTCAAATGTTTATAAATTTCTTAAAAAAACAAAATGTACTTAACCACATTTCTACGGGCGAAATCCTTGAGACGTGTCCTGAAGACGTCTTGTTGGCTAAAATCTTCTGGTTAAACATCTTCTGGGTAAAAATCTTCTGGGTAAAAATCTTCTGGGTAAAAATCTTCTTGGGTAAAATCTTCTTGGGTAAAATCTTCTTGGGTAAAATCTTCTTTTATAAATCTTCTTTTATAAATCTTCTTCTTATCCTGGTAAAGGGTCGCCAGCTTTTTTAGAATCTTCTTATCTTCTTCTTCTTATCCTGGCTGGGTCTGGGGTGTCTCGTATAGACGAGGCGTTCTTGTTAAGGGGCAAGGGGGCTCTGCCCCCTCCCCGCAGCGAGGCTGCTAACAAAGGAGTCTCGATGAAGTTCTCTGATGAAGAAGTGCCTTGGATGAAGTTCTAATGATGAGAGCAATCTAGAAGTGTTAATCTTAAGATGTCTAATCTTGAAGTGTCCTAAATGAAGATGGTACATGCATAATATAATCTAATGTTTGGGGGAGAACAGTTGAAGGTTAAATTTCCCCCCATTCTTAAACACATGATTTCAACTAAAAAAATATAAAAGTAAAAAAGACAGTAGTATCGCTGATTCGACATTTATAGAGGCGATATTATTTCGTATTAGCACATCAGCAGAATTTTGAGTACATGCCTGAGTACGTATTAGTTTTGGTTCATTACAATTATGATTACAATCATGGATTACAACTACCAATTAATTCATATTCACTTTTTAATTACAATTCCATTAAAGTACATTCTTACATTATAAATTAAATCATTACATTTAATTAGTTTCACTGAAGTACATTTCAAGTTATTGTTCATTACAGTTTCATTAAAGTACATTACATCAATTACATTATATTAAAGGATTACATTTAATTACAATTTTAGCAAATTGTTAATTGACATATCTACTACTGAAATAATATGTTATAATGTTATAAATTCGAATCAAAGCGAAAGGAGACCTTTTTTATCTTAGAAGCGCTCACTTCTGCCAGTTAGCGGAATTTCGATCGCTTACCTAAGCATTCATGAATATCTTGAGGGGTGAACGCACTTTTTTTTTAAAAAACAATACGAGAACGTATTTTTGCGTTTTAGAACGAAGGCAAAAGTTTTGCATTTCATGACTGACACGAGTACAGATGATTATTTAATAAGATTTTATATTGGATAATTGGTCAAGATAAGATATGAATGTAAGAATTATATTTATACTACATAACATATAAATAATGACTTCTAGAGGGTGTACAGTTTTTATTATGATGATATATAAATTTTCATACATTGAATACTAGAGATATGATGAAGGGAAATTAATGACGGGAAAATGGGACGTCATAGTTATTGAATTTGTACGTAGAGTACGAATCATTGTTAGGAAGATTTACAAGAACGAATTAGAGACACAGAGTGGGAAACGTAAAGAGAATAAAGTTATTTTGTGACGTCATAGTGTATAAGTCATTATTAGAAAGATGAATTGGAAAAATACAGGAATGAATAAAGACGTACAAATCGAAATTCTATCCAAAACTCGCTTCTGCGATTTTGGCTTCTCATGTAAAAATGGACATTCGAACATAAAACTATTGTTCATTGTTCACTTTTTACATATATATATATATATAAAATATAAAATAAATATATATATATATATATAAAATACAAAATAAATATATATATATATATAAAATATAAAATAAATATATAAATATATATAAAATATAAAATAAATATATAAATATATATATAAAATATAAAATATATATATATATATATATAAAATATAAAATATATATAATATAGATATATATATATATATATATATATATAGAAAATATAAAACAAAATATATATATATGAAATATAAAATAAATATATATATAAAATATAAAATAAATATATATATATAAAATATAAAATAAATATATATATATATAAAATATAAAATAAATAAATATATAATGTTATAATGTTATAATGTTTCAGACCAAGAAAGACCCTAGGATCCACTCATGGCTGGTCTACCTAACTGTGTTCGTAATCGTGTATTGTGTATGTCCTCCGTGGTGGCGGAGGGGACCTACAATTTTACGTGGGTTCCGAACCACAAGAACGTAAGAAATTTATGTAAAAACTGCCGGTAAATTGGCAACGACCAATTTTTACGAAACTAAATAATTATCAATTTAAAACTAATTAATTATCGATTTAAAACTAAAGATAGAATCTCTGGATCCAGAGGATCAAGTCATAATAGACTACTATCCACAAATATGTTACACTCTATATCTATTTATAACGGACATGCAAATATATCAGATCCAAAGAATCCAGTCAATTTCATTACGGTATCCATCAAGTCACGGACCATATCGATTGCGGACCAAGTCAAAATTTACAACCATATACATTACAATATATACACTTACGAGAAAAAGTGTAGGTGTGGCTGCAAAGACTGTACAGTAATGTAGAAATGTGTGTGCACCCATTTTGGGTCTCCCATTTAAAGGTGTTTGTGGGGCAAGTGAAGATCATGAGTTTTTCTATACCTCACAGTACTATGGGGGGCACCGCTCGGCAGAGGAATCTCTTTAAATGGGGTGTGTAAGGACAGGGAGTATCCCCTAACCCAAGACGTTGCCTCCCTATATCCCACAACACTTGTGTTGAGCTGTGGGATCTATCCCAGAAAGCCTTAATTTTACTACCTTAAACTATACCCTTTCTATCAACATATGCGTCTAATCGATTTTTAAACATGTTTATAGACGTGCTACTAATTACTTCTACCGGCAAACTATTCCAGCTATTTACTATTCTATGCGTAAAAACGTTTTTCGCAACTGCTGTCTCGAACCTTCTACTTGTCAACTTACACCCGTTATTTGTAGTCCTATTATATTGAGATATTTCGAAAAAGCTATCTCTATCTACGTTATCGAACCCATTCATAATTTTGAAAACCTGGATTAGATCACCCCTTAACCTCCTAGTCTCGAGTGTTGTCAATTTTAACTCCTTAAGCCTATCCTCGTACGACTTTGACCTAAGCGACGGAATCATCTTAGTTGCTCGTCTTTGAACTCTTTCGATTTTGTCTATATCTTTGCGCATATGCGGATTCCAAAATTGGACCGCGTACTCCAAATGGGGTCTAACTAATGATTTATTTTGAGGAACTATAATATCGCGCGATTTGTACTCAAAATTTCGAGCTATAAAACCTAACACTTTGTTCGCCTTATTGACCGCTGCTGTACTTTGTTTCGCTACTTTTAAATCACTAGTGACTATAACTCCTAAATCTTTTTCCTGCTCTACGCTTGTTAAATCTTTCCGTGACATACTATACGCAAAATTACCGTTACGCGAACCTATATGCAAAATTTTGCACTTATCCACGTTAAATCTCATTTGCCGTGTGACTGACCAATCAACGATTTTATTCAGATCTTCCTGGATTTTACCTCTATCTTCGTCATTAATCGCCCTACCACCCAGCTTCGTGTCATCCGCAAACTTTGAAACTGTACTGACTAGGCCGACATCTAAATCGTTAATATATATAAGAAAAAGCAAGGGGCCCAATACAGAACCCTAAGGAACGCCACTCGCTACATTAGCCCAACACGACTCCGCTCCATCAACGACCACCCTCTGTTTCCTGCCTCGCAACCACTCTTCTATCCAATTTATTACTACACCCCTGATTCCATGAGCCTTAGTTTTTTCAATGAGTCGTTTGTGCGGCACGGTGTCAAACGCTTTTTGAAAATCTAAATACACTACATCAACCGCCCGATGTCTATCGTAAACGTCAACCACGCTTTGGAAAAATTCTAAAAGATTAGTTAAGTAAGATTTGTTTCGCCTAAATCCGTGCTGCGTATTTCTAACCAACTTATGGAATTCTAAGTGTTCGACTATACGATCCCTAATTATTGATTCCAATAGCTTACCTACAACAGACGTTAAACTGATTGGCCTATAATTTCCCGCCGCACCTTTATCGCCTTTCTTAAAGATAGGTGTTACGTTTGCTAACTTGAAATTATCTGGTACGCACCCTTCAGAAATAGACGCATTAAAAATCTTTGTTAGCGGCACAACAATACTATCTTTTAATTCTTTTAGTTGTATGGGATATATGGAATCCGGACCCGGTGATTTACGCGTTTTCATTTTATCAATATAGCGCATTACCTTCCCTTCACTAACGACAATATTATCCAAAATATTACCATTATCAAAAGGTATTATGTCTATGACCGTAGGGATATTCGTTACATCTTCTATAGTAAAAACTGACGTAAAAAATTCATTTAGCAAGGTAGCCATTTCCTTGTTTTCAGAAACTAGATCTCCGTTTAGATTTTTCAAAGGCCCCAAGACGCTTTTTACTGGATTTCTATTATTGACGTATTGAAAGAATCGCTTGCGGTTTTCTTTACCGTCACGAGCTATACATATACCGTATATATATATAAAATATAAAATAAATACATATATATATATATAAAATATAAAATAAATATATATATATAATATAGAATAAATATATATATATATATATATAAAATATATATATGAATAAATATATAAATACATATATATATATATATATATATATATATATAAATATATATATATACATAAAATATATATATATATATATGAAATATATATATATATATATAAAATATATTTATATAAAATATAAAATATATATAAATATATAATAAAAAAAAATTATATATAAAAATCTAAAAAATATATATATATAAAATATAAAATATATATATATATATAATGTAAATATATATAATATATATATATATATGTTATAATGTTTAAAACCAACAAAGACTCTATGATCCACTCATGGCTGGTCTACCTAACTGCGTTCGAAATTGTGTATTATGCATGTCCTCCGTGGTGGCGGAGGGGACCTACAATTTTACGTGGATTCCGAACCACAAAGAACATAAGAACATAAGAAATTTTTATAGTGGGCATACTAAGGGCCACTTCGGCCCATCGAGGTGGCTCCATTATGTAAAAACTGCCTGTACATTGGCAACAACCAATTTTTACAAAACTAACTAATTATCAATTTAAAACTAATTAATTAGCAATTTAAAACTAAAGATAGAATCTCTGGATCCAGAGGATCAAGTCATAATAGACTACTGTCCACAATTATTTTACATTCTATATATATTTATAACTGACATGCAAATATATCAGATCCAAAGAATCCAGTCAATTTCATTACGGTATCCATCAATACCAGTACCTTGCCTACCAAAAATAAGTCACGGTCCATATCAATTGCGACCCAAGTCACAATTGACAACCATATATGATACAATATATATGCTTAGGAGGAAAAGTGTAGGTGGGGCTGTAAAGACTGTACAGTAATGTAGAAATGTGTGTGCACCCATTTTGGGTCTCCCATTTAAAGGTGTTTGTGGGGCAAGTGAAGATCATGAGATTTTCAATACCTCACATTATTATGGGGGGCACCGCTCGGCAGAGGAATCTCTTTAAATGGGGTGTGTAAGGACAGAGAGTATTCCCTAACCCAAGATTCTGCCTCTCTTTATACCAAAGCACTTGTGTTGAGCTGTGGGATCTATCACGTAAATGTACATAATATATATGAAATAAACTAGTGCCATTTATCCAATAAAAATGGGGTTAAACACTATCACCAGATGTCCCTTGCAGACATCAAACTATCCAACCTTCTTTTGAAAGAATCTATTGTGTCTGAAGTCACCACTTCTGTCAAACTGTCCCAAAACTTAATTACTCTGATTGTAAAACTATGTTTTCTTAAATTTGTTCTACAGTACATTGTGATCTTTAATGAAAAGAGAATCAAAATCTATCTTATCCAACCCTTAATTTTACTACCTTAAACTATTCCCAATCTATCAACATATGCGTCTAATCGATTTTTAAACATGTTTATAGACGTGCTACTAATCACTTCTACCGGCAAACTATTCCAGCTATTTACTATTCTCTGCGTAAAAATGTTTTTGGCAACTGCTCTCTGGAACCTTCTACTTGTTAACTTACACCCGTTATTTCTAGTCCTATTATATTGAGATATTTCGAAAAAGCTATCTCTGTCTACATTATCGAACCCATTATTAATTTTGAAAACCTGGATTAGATCACCCCTTAGCCTCCTAGTCTCGAGTGTAGTAAATTTTAACTCTTTAAGCCTATCGTCGAACGACGTTGACCTAAGCGACGGAATCATCTTAGTTGCTCGTTTTGGAACTCTTTCGATTTTGTCTATATCTTTGCGCATATGCGGATTCCAAAATTGGATCGGGTACTCCAAATGGAGTCTAACTAATGATTTATAAAGAGGAACTATAATATCGCGCGATTTGTAATAAAAATTCCGATCTATAAAACCTAAGACTCTGTTCGCTTTATTGACCGTTGCTGTACTTTGTTTCGCTACTTTTAAATAACCAGTGATTATATATAAAATATATACAAAATATATAATATATATATATATATATATATATATATATATATATATATACATATACACATATATATATATATATATATATGTATATACTGCGCGGTATTGCAGTTATATATGCATATATATATATATATATATATATATATATATATATATATATATATGTATATAATTTAGGGTGTCTCTTATTTTCGAAGTGTTGATTTTTTTAAGTTGTGCCCCCTCAACTAGTTCCATTGGTTGAAAAAACATCACATATACAATTTTTTTTGGATTGAACAATGTTTAGAGGTCGCCCCCGCTTATTAAATTTCATAAAATATAGCTATTATTTATGCAATTAATATTTGAAATTACTAGCAGTTGTCAAGTATACTAAACATATGTTTTTAATTAATTAATCATCATATTTATGATGAATTCAATTAAATGAATATATTAGAGATAATTGTCAAGTTTGTAGCTGAAAATATTGCTTGATAAGACAAGATCAACCTGTTTAAACATGTTTCTTCAAGAATGCTCCAGATTATGTTGCAATTGTTTATTTGTCATCATTCAGTGTTCTGCTGTCATAAGTAAAAGGTGTGTAACTGTGTATCACTATACTTCTTTTTTGCTATTATCAGATAATAAACTATGTTATTTATATTTTTCACAATTATTTATATTGATTTTGTTATTAGTGTTTGAAAAAAATTTAATGAATTTAATGAAAAAAATAGAATTTATGCTCTTATACACATATTATGAAGTTTTAAACAATGTTGCTATTTGTCACAAAGGATTTAATTTAGTTCAATGGAAATTTTACCTGACATGTGTTTCATGATCTGTGTTTCTATCAGTGGCGTCACTAGAGGGGTGCGGGGGGTTTTTGTGCAGTGTTTGAGCAGAAATTTATTATTTTTTATAAAAATATCCCTGTAGTTAGTTTAACAACAAAAACATTTTTCGTAAGCCCAGCTTACATGTATCAATATACCTACAAGGCTAAAACTCTATGCTAATTTACTTTTTGAACCTTCTAATGCGCTCCGGTCAGAGCTGTCATTATTACCCAATTACAATGACGCTTCGAATCACGTGGTTTCGTCTGCACGCTCTACAAGCACGCTGTTGTTTTCGTTGCTGCTGGTGTTTTTATAGTCGCTGATTTTGTCAAATTTTCTGTTGTTTTAGCTACAATATTGTGGTAATTAGTATTTGTGAACCTATATCAATAACCTTTTTGAGAATGTAGTAGTAATTAAAGGAAAAGAGGGAGAAAAATAAAAAAAGGCTTCCGCTCAGTTGTTGCAGCCTCTGTCTTTCTGATGTTGCAGCCTCAAATTTATGAGTATATTTCCATATGCATTTGTCTACAACTTCTACATTATTTGGGCCGTTATTGATTATGCAAACCTAAGCCATTAATGTATCTCATGTAACGGTAAAGTTTAACGTTAAAATGAACATAATTTTGATGTAGTTCTTAAACGTTTTTACTTCGAATTCTATTGTTTTCTTACCGAATTTTCACTTTAACCACATGAAACTATGTAAATGTAAATACATTTAGGCTGTGCGTATGATATTGTAATTTAAAGGAGTCATTTTAATTTTGCTAGTTGTTTATGTCACTACTATTGCCATTACATTCAGTGATATACGGGAATTACGATTTACGAGTAACATTAGTACAAAAAACATTACTAAGGATTCTGTATGGTCTGGTACGGGAGGAGGTCCATGGGGGGTGGGTCTAGGGGGGGTGCGGGGGGGGGGGGGGGAGGGGGGAGAACACCATGAGTTTACCGCACTGGGTAACACCAACCCTAGTGACGCCACTGTTTCTATTTCCAATAAAATAGCAAAATATAAATTTCTACTACAAAAATATTTATTCCTTGTTTCTTAGATTAAAAAATAATAGGAATAATAATTGAGAAAAATACGTTAGATTTATAAAATAGACCAAATTAACTTTGTTATGTCTACCAAATTTTTTTTTTTTTGTAATTTAAAAAAGTCAAAACAGTGATTTAGCCCTGCTCTACAAAACCATAACACTACATTAATATTTTGTTTTCTTATTTTGCAGATGAATACAAGAAGACCATTCTATTTGCTCGGATCTACAGTAGATGATATTAAAGGCTCAAAGCTGCCCCCATATAGGCAAGCTTTTGGTTATTTTATGCACCTCCACAGAGAGAAAAACATGACAATCCGCGATGCTCTGCGTCCATCTATTCGAGCCACAATAGTTATCTGGGATAAGGCCAATATTCCTACTCAGCAGGAACCTCGTGCCATGAAGAAGTTAGAGAATTTCTTTAACGAATGGACTTGCTTAAAGAAGCATGCTTCCAGAACAAGCCAGAGCCATAAATGTTTTTTGTAGAGCGATTGGAAGATCTCTTTGACATCGCCCATGGAGACGCTGAGAAGCTGATCAAGAATCGTGATGACTGGGAGTTCCTTCAACTGCAAAGACAAAAAGGTCGTCCTGGCTCAATCGGTGGTGTGGACACTGTACATCTTCACCGCACAAAAAATGCAGTCAAACGGTTGGAAGCTGAGGCAGAGAGAAAAGGAAAGTCAGAATCTTTGATGGAGGCGTCTACTAGTCAAGTTGTACTGGCTTCTTCCACATCTTCTAGCAACACTGATGAAAGTGAGAATGAGGAGGAGGAGCCCAAAGGAGCTTGTGCTTTACCAAAATCTAGGAAAAAACGAGGCATGAAAAACATCATGACTATTCAGATGTCTGCTGCCCTGGATCGTACACAAATTTCCTCTAGAAAGGCAACATTTATCCTCGCAGAGGCAGCTAAAAGCTTTGGTTTGGACGCTTCAGATTACAACATAAACCAACATTCTATCCATCGCCTTCGAAATAAGAACCGAGCTAGTCATGCTAAAGAACTTAAGGAGCATTTCCATGGAGAATGTTCTATGACAGTCCACTGGGATGGCAAGATGATGGAGGACCTCACCTCGCACAAGCACATTGATCGTCTCCCAGTACTTGTGTCAGGACCTGGTGTTGAACAGCTGCTTGGTGTCCTCAAAATCCCAAACTCAACTGCAGTTGCACAAGCTGAAGCCGTCTTTAACTGCCTGAATGAATGGGAAATTACAGAGAGAGTAAAAGCAATTTGTTTCGATACAACAGCTTCAAACACGGGTCAATATAGTGGAGCCTGTGCTCTCATCGAAGCAAAATTGGGACATGATGTTTTGTACTTGCCTTGTAGACACCATGTTTTAGATTTATTGTTGAGAGCTGCATTTGAAGCAACATTGGGATCTACATCAACTGGTCCAGAGATATTGATCTTTAAGCGTTTTCGTGACAATTGGACTTCTGTTGATCAAAGCCAGTTCCAAACAGGTGAGACAGTCACGATTACTAAAGAAGCAATTATCCAGTCTAAAACTGAACTAATTCAGTTTGCTAGATCCCAGGCACCTATGCTACGGGATGACTACCAAGAACTTTTTGATCTGTCCGTCATATTTCTTGGAGGTGTCCCCAATAAAGGCATCAAGTTTCGTGCACCAGGTGCCATGCATCGAGCTCGCTGGATGTCCAAAGCGCTCTATTCTATCAAGATGTGGCTTTTTCGAAACCAGTTCAAGATGACTAAGACTGAAGAACGAGGAATTCGAGATCTTTCCCTTTTTTCTGTTCTCATCTATATGAAGGCTTGGACAACATCCTCACTCCCTATTGAAACCCCATTTAATGACTGGCTCCTTATGAGGTCATTGATTAATTATCCTAACAAAAAGATTTCTGATGCAACTAAAAAAAAGCTCTCTAACCACTTATGGTACCTGTCTGAAGAAGCAGTTGGTCTTGCTTTCTTTGATGAGCGAATTACTACAGATGTAAAGAAACGCATGGTAAAGGCATTAGAAGATGAGTCCACTGATAGACCACCCAAGCGTCCTCGGATTCCTGAATCGACCTTCTGCTCTGTTGAAGGACTACACCAACTTGTTACAAGAAATACTAGAGAATTCTTTACTAAGCTGAATTTGCCAGAAGGATTTCTGAACAAGGCACCCAGCACTTGTACATCCAACTGTGAATATTTAAGGGCCAGAGCTATTGTTGCAGCTCTATCTGTTGTAAATGACCTGGCAGAACGTGCAGTAGCTTTAGTTCAAGAGCTGAATAAGAAATTCACAGTGGGGGAAGAGCAGCTCCAGTTCCTGCTCCAAATTGTTACAAAACACCGCCAGAGTCACCCAATTCCATCAAAAACTGTTCTTCTCAAAAAATAACCATCAATGAGGTCGCACCTTAAAATACACCATATTGTATAATCATTGTATATTAAATAAATGTTGTATAAGGAAATAATGCTAATTAAAGTAATTAAAGTATGTAAATAGCACTGGCATTTTGAATTTATCTCTATATAATAAACTAATGGTTTTTTTTTGTAGCAATGCTTCATTGCTGATTGTATATAAAAAAAGAGCCAGGAAGGATTTTGGATAGGAGAAAAAGGATTGGGATAAAGAAGGATTGAGGACCAAAGGATGGATTATAACAACATCAAGGATAGGTTAGAAAAGGATCAATGATAAATAAGAAGGCCTATTCTTATAAAAACGAATCAAACTAAAAAAAGAAGGAAGGAATTATGCGTATAATGAGCATAATCATATGTCAGGAGCTATTATGCCATGGTCACCATTTTTATTAGCCGGGGGCGACCCCTAAATATGAGCCAATTTGTGTCAAACTTTCAAGTTTTAGTTTTCATGCTAAATGGAACTATTTTAGGGGGCGCAGATAAAATAATTCAACATTTCAATTTTTGACTACCCAATAAGAGACCCTAATATATACACTCATACAGTATATATGAAAATTATTTCTCGAAAGTAACACGTGAAAAATATTTATGATGAATAAAACCACGAACGAAAGGAAACACAAAATGGTGCTCCAGCGCTTTCGTCTAATGACATCCTCAGGAACACTGAAGTACATAAAGAGTTACAGCCTATATATAGGTTACAGAAAAAAAATAATATATATATTTTCTCGAAAGTAACACGTGAAAAATATTTATGATGAATAAAACCACGAACGAAAGGAAACACAAACTGGTGCTCCAGCGCTTTCGTCTAATGACATCCTCAGGAACACTGAAGTACATAAAGAGTTACAGCCTATATATAGGTTACAGAAAAAAAAAATATATATACAGGGTGTCCCAGGAGGAAATGTCAAGAATGCACCATTTGACTCTTTGGGTATTTATAAGTAGAAAGTATTATAGCGACATGTGCCTGATTCTGAACCGTTACCGAGATACAGGCCTCTACATTTGGGTAACTAAAACATAATAAAAAGCCGATCTTAGATAATATTCAATGACATTTAATGATACATTGGCAACTGTGCAGATCCTCACATTATTTATTTACATTATTTATTTAGGTACGTCTTAACACCTGCTCACTGAGTCACGTTTCTTTTCAGGGTGTGTTGTGTACTCTGCAAACGTTGGTTGCGCGTGTAGAGGATGCGTTCATAAACCTCAGAAATAAACTTCCGCGTTTTCCTTGGCAAGACTCGATGGACGGAGGCTCGCCGCGTGCATTGAAGAAGGAGGGGGTCACTTTGAAACCATTCTGCAATAAGTGCAATAGTGTATTGTATGTTTGTACTTTTTGTAAACCACAAGTGTCATTAAATAGTATCTAAGATCGCCGTTTTATTATGTTTTAATTACCCAAATGTAGAGGCCTGTATCTCGGTAACGGTTGGGAATCAGACCCATACCGATATAATACTTTCTACTTAGAAATACCCAAAGAGTGAAAGGGTGCATTCGTGACATTTCCTCCTGGGAAACCCTGTATATACAATACACAGATAAAAAAAATTAAAATTAAAGGATTGTGGGATGAGCATACAAATTTGTAAGGAAAAACTACCGATTTTTAGCACAAGATCAAATGAATTGTTTCCAACCAATATTATAGATAATTAAAAAAAAAAACAAATTTATACTGGAAATCTGCCCGGGTTTTAGCACTCTGTCCTTCTTGTTTAAGTTCGATGTATATAAAAAATAAATTGAAAAATAAAAGTTATTAGAGTAGCATACAAGTTTACCAAAGATTTAGCGTTCTACCCTTCTTATCTAAATCTGTTCTGAAGGAATTCAAAACAACAGGATCGAGTTGAAAAAGACCTTTGCTTATGTTAAAGTTATTTGTAAGTTGGATAATGGCAGACTCAAGAATATTTCTATTAACAATGTTGCTAGAGTGAAATAAAACTGAAGCATTATTCCAATCAATACAGTGGGATAACTCTGACAAATGGACAAAAAGGGCACTGGACGACTGTCCTGTTCTAATGGAATATTGATGCTGTTTTATACGTGTGTGCAAAACCTTTCCCGTCTGACCTATGTAAAAGGAATCACATTGTTTACAACCAATTTTATAGATAATGCCTGAATTATTGGTAGGGCTATTTTTTACTAGGATATTTTTCACAATATTGTTATATGAAAATACTACATTAATATCCAAAAGTTTAGGTACATTAGCAATGCCTAAAAAGACCGGGAAAAATGGAAGTACTAAACTATTTTTTGACAAAGTACGAGTGTTATTATTCACACGATAGAAAGTTCGTTTTGCATTGTTGAGACAAGATTCCATAAACGCAGATGGATAACACAAATCACTTCCAATACCGTTGATTTTTTCCAATTCGGCATCGATGTATTCCGGACTGGCGATCCTAAGGGCGCGGAGAAACACTGAAGAAAAAATGGCCTTCTTAGCTGGGGTGTCATGTCCCGAGTAAAAGTGTACGTAGGACACATTGTTTGTTTTTTTCCGATAGATATTAAACTTAAAACCTGAGCTTTCCCTATGTACACGCACATCCAAAAGCGGGATTGAGTTGTCTTGTTCCATTTCTAAAGTAAACTTAATGGAGGGGACTTGATCATTTAACTGAAGGAGGAAGTTATCCAGGTCACGATTCATGGGCCAGATACACAAAATATCGTCGACGTACCGCAACCAAGGGATGCCAACCCCCAGGATTCTCGGAATGTAAGTAATTTCGAAAAACTCCATATAAATATTGGAGAGGAGGGGCGATAAGGGGTTGCCCATGGCCATCCCAAAAACTTGTTGATAATACTCGTTATTGAAAGTGAATTTACGGGGCTCTAATAAACCTTAGCCCCCCGACCATGGCCTAAACCATTAGAGGTACAGTAAAACTAAACATACCTTACAAAAGAGAATTTAATCCTGCATTTAATGAGAAACAATTAAAAATTGGTGTTCCCGCCATTGGCTTCCAAGACAGCCTGAATTCGCTTTGGGTAGCTTGCCAAAAGTGACGTGAATAGATCTTGATCGTTATGCAAATTTGCTAAAACAGTTTCAATGTGTTGCGTCATTGTATCCTTCGAAAATCGATTTTCTGCAGGTTCTTGAAGCAAGAGACATTCAACCTTGTCCTTTGTAACTGATCCAATGTGTTCACAGACGTTCAGGTCAGGAGAATTTCCTGGCCATTCTTCATTTCCAAAGAAATCGATCTCATGGTTCCGCAACAACTGTTGAGTGGCTAATGCCTTAAAGCAGGGGGCCTTATCGTGCAGAAGTGTGACGTGATCGACATCCATAACATTGTTTGGGTTTCTAAGAAAAGAAATGGCATGCTGGGATAGAATAATATCACGAAAATACTGTCCATCCCAACTCTGACCATTTGGCTTCAGCACCCACATGAGCTTCTTTGCAGTGAACAAAACAAACACACCAACACAGTCTGGACTTTTTAATAATTCGCGATAATGTTCAGTGTCATCGATTTCATCTAGTGTTGTGGCCCACACTCGATCATTTTGGTAGTTAGGCCTACGTGTTACGTAAACAAAAAATTCATCGGAGACAGCTAAATGTATGAAATCATCCACATCCCAATCTTCAAGATAATGGGCAAACCACATTCTGTCATCGATGTTAAGTTAAGTTTTTCTTGGCTTTGGAAGTTCATGCCAAGGCACCTTGTCTATGACGGTACAGTCGAATGATCTCACCACTAACGATCTTTCCTCTCAACACTTCGATCTCTCTAGAAAGTTTAGCACAGCTGTTTTTCCGCTTACGCGTACCGCTTTCAATGATGTCCTTTGTTTCCTGAGAGAGTGGCAAATTTGGGCGCCCAGATTTGGTTGTATCCATTTCACATTCATCCAAAGTTTCATTTCAATTTCTTTTGACGAAGTTCTCACTTCTTCGCAACTTTTTGGCAACCCATGAACGTGTTATAAAGGTGGCTTCAGCATCACGAGCTTCCCGAAATGTTATTGCTCGTATGCGATCTATCACACGTTGCCTCTCCGAATCACCAATTAATTGAGAAGCCATTATATTATCACTTTATCAGCTAGAGTAATTTTAATACCTGCAAGAAATAAAGAATTTTATATGTTTTTATAATCACTAAAAACTATTTCGATATAAGTAAACATGTAAGCTGCAAATGGGGGAGCTAAGGTTTTTTGGAACCCCTTACAGTCTTTGATGCAAAGCTTAATAAGTTCCAAAACAATGTGTGAAGGTAGTGGAAGGTCATACTTATGTAATTCTCGGGAGAGAAAATCAAGCATATCGTCAATCGGCGCTTTTGTAAACATGAACAAACGTCAAAACTGATCAATCTATCGTTGGTTTCAGTACGTGCATTATTCAATTTTTCAGTAAGATCCATGGAATTTTTTACATGTGAATCAGAGATAGTTCCGAGAATGGGGGACAAGACTTTGACAAGCCATTTAGAGAGTTTATAAGTAATAGAGCCCACCGAGCTAATAATAGGGCGCATAGGGTTGCCAGGTTTGTGGGTTTTAATAAGACCGTAAAGGTAGGGCAGACAAGGTAAAGTGGACATGAAAAGCGGAATTAAGTTCTTATGACCTTTGAGAATGCGTTTCAAGCCACTATTAAATGATTTGATGACGTCATCCTGCGGGTTCTTCCTAAGTTTGCTGTATGTGGCGGGGTCCTAGAGAAGCTCATTCATCTTTCTGATGTAGTCCACTTTGTCCACAATAACTATGGTGTTAGCCTTGTCTGCTTTACTAATATGGAGCTCCCCATCTTTTTTTAATTGTGAGAGGCTATTGCGAAAACGTTTAGGAAAGTTATCTTCGTAACTACTATTCGCCGCACTATAAACAAGGCCTTTAACTATGTTAAAGAAATACTGAAGGAGATTACACTGTTTTTCAAAATAAGCGAGACTGTAACAAATTTGTAAAGCCGAAGGTTTTTTAACAATAAAAAAGGACATACCACATCCAAGGGCACGGGCAAGACAACTAAATCCCGTTTTTGGATGTGCGTGTGCATAGGGAAAGCCCAGGTTTTAAGTTTAGCATCTTTCATCTTTCGGAAAAAACAAACAATGTGTCCTACGTACACTTTTACTAGGGACATGACACCCCCACTACGAAGGCCATTTTTTCTTCAATGTTTCTCCGCGCCCTTAGCATCGCCAGTCCGGAATAGTGTACATCGATGCCCAATAGGAAAAAATCAAAGGTATTGGAAGTGATCTGTGTTATCCATCTGCCTTTATGGAATCTTGTCTCAACAAGGCAAAACGAACTTTCTATCGTGTGAATAATAACACTCGTACTTTGTCAAAAAATATTTTAGTACTTCCATTTTTCCCTGGCTTTTTAAGCACTGCTAATGTACTTAAACTTTTGGATATTAATGTAGTATTTTCATATAACAATATTGTGAAAAATATCAGAGTAAAAAATAGCCCTACCAATAATTCAGGCATTATCTATAAAATTGGTTGTAAACAATGTGATTCCTTTTACATAGGTCAGATGGGAAAGGATTTCCACACACGTATAAAACAGCATCAATATTCCGTTAGAACAGGACAGTCGTCCAGTGCCTTTTTTGTCCATTTGTCAGAGTTATCCCACTGTATTGATTAGAATAATGCTTCAGTTTTATTTCACTCTAGCAACATTGTCAATAGAAATATTCTTGAGTCTGCCATTATCCAACTTACAAATAACTTCAACATAAGCAAAGGTCTTTATCAACTCAATCCTGTTGTTTTGAATTCCTGCAGAACAGATTTAGATAAGAAGGGTAGAACGCTAAATCTTTGGCAAACTTGTATGCTACTCTAATAACTTTTATTTTTCAATTAATTTTTTTATATACATCGAACTTAAACAAGAAGGGCAGAGTGCTAAAACCCGGCAGATTTCCAGTATAAATTTGTATTTTTTTTTTCTAATTATCTATAATATTGGTTGGAAACAATTCATTTGATCTTGTGCTAAAAATCGGTAGTTTTTCCTTACAAATTTGTATGCTCCTCCCACAATCCTTTAATGTTTAATTTTTTGTAAATTTTTATCTCTATGTTTATTGTGTGTATATATATATATATATATATATATATATATATATACACACACTTTTTTTTAGTTTTTTTTTGTAACCTATGTATAGGCTGTAACTCTTTATGTACTTCAGTGTTCCTGAGGATGTCATTAGACGAAAGCGCTTGAGCACCATTCTGTGTTTCCTTTCCTTCGTGGTTTTATTCATCATATATATATATATATACTAGCTAAAGTGGGCCCTACGGGCCCATTTAGCTACGCCCGTGGTGCTGGGGCCTTTGGCCTCAGTAATTGGGGAGCCGCAGGCCCCCCCAGTTAACGGGGAGTCAATTATTCAGTCAATAAAACTATAGAAAAGAATGCAGCCATAAAAATCTTAAGCTTCACAAATCTTGATACAATGTTTATTCTGTAATGGTTGCAGCACCAGTATGAAAGTGCATAAAAAGAACTCATTTGGTAAATTTTTGAACTTAGCCGCAGATTAAATTTCGGCTCAAAGCTGAACGCAAAAGCAAATATTTTTTACACTTTTTAAAATTATAATTAAAAGTAGAATTCATTTCGCCTTTTTCTAATGCATTAAAATACAAATATCGCCCATATACAGTATATCAAGAATCTTCTCTTTTCGAGCGTGACAGATTGACAGACATTCCTGGGTGTTTATAGTATTAATATATATATATATATATATATATATATATATATTATATATATATAAAATATAATATATATATATATATATATATATATATATATATATATATATTAGGGTGGTTCTTACAAATATAAACAAATTTTGATTTTAAATTTATAAGGCTCCCTACCCATAGCTAGGTACTCTTTAATGAATGAACTTATCTCATAGAGTTTGTTCTATTTTAGAGAATACTTAGGGGTTGCGCAGGCTTAATAATGTTTTGTATTTCATGGGTAATTTTTTAAAATTTTATCAAACGGAAACTTAAATAAAGGATGACTAATAAAACAATATAAATGATAAATACTTTAAGAAAATAAACATAAATAATCGCGGTATTTCAAATATGCTACCAAAATTTAAATAAATCTTGTAAAGTAGGATCATAAATCTCGTCGTTGTCGTTGTCATCTGCAGCCGTCTTATATCTGGACTGATCAATATGAGGCCAAAACTTCTTGAAGCGCATGAATAAAGGTACTGAGGGCCAGAAGGTGCTCCAAAATAAGACCCGAAAACAGCTCCAAACACCAATTCCATAATACAGTATGATGACCGGCATGAAAAATGCAGGAGGTTTTTCCCTAGTTTTTGCTCGAGGAGAACGCAAGTTCCTGCGCGATGGCCAGTATTTGAAGCGGTAGTGTCAAAACTCATCCCAACATCGGACTGCTCAAGCCCCACTTTTGGAGCTGGTTCACAATAGCTTGAGATTGCTCTTCTCCTGTTCCGGAAGAGAGTTTTGGAACACCAAGGAGCTGACACGTGTCTTTGTTGGAGACTAAGACAGGGAGATGATGGACGTTGGCTTGACCAGTGAGGTCCGGTACAATTTTGCATCCCAATGAACAATGATAGGACAGTCAGTGTTGAACTTTTCCATTATGTGTTGAGCCGTTAAAGAGCGATGCTGCTGTCTATACCGCCTCACGCTAGAACGGTTAATAACTAGCTCCGATACGGTATGACCAAGTCCCCTGTGCAGTAGCTGCCAACACGAAGGCTGCTGAGTGATCACTAACATTCGTGCGATCAAGGGTTGATGCTAGATTAGGACATGATAGCGTTCGTTGCACGTCGACGCTTTGGATGTGAAGAACCACCTGCTACTGCATCGAATTCTTCCTTCTCTGTACCAGATTCCTCGCATCACTGGAACACTAATGTTTATTTCACTGGAAGAGCTTTCCAAATGTGCAGTTGAGGTTTTTGTTTTGTCCCGGGAAGCCACAGCAGCCTGATATTCCGCATATTTGAGCCTCAGCTTGATAGCCGCTTCCTCCTTCCGAACAAGGAGCATATCAATCCCAACAATGATCCTTTGCGACCAGGTTCTCTTTGAGCCAACAAGAAAGCTCGATTTTCAGAAAGTTTTATCATGGAAGTGCGTTTTCATGAGCGATATCAAAAAGGTTTTTGGATTCTCTCGTGAATTCCTCGTCGTTCTTGATCTGCGTTTCTGACCTCCTCTTCATGCTTTTCTTTAGTCTCTGCCACTTAACAAATAATTTATTAACTTTTCCAGTGAGTGGTCTGTGCGTTTGATAGGAATTCGCGCTCGATCCAAAACTTTTCTACGTCCAGAAGTACCTCTTTCAAACTATCTTTTATAGTTCTTTTTTTAATTTTGGTGAAGATGAAGGAATACTGATACACTTCACCATTCGAAGGCAATTTTGCCCCTATAGGTTTGTTCTGCCAGTGCTCCATTAGAGTGTTAGGTTTAATCTTTGACACTGTGAAAACTACTTAATAACGCTGAAATGAATAAAAATTCCGATTAGATAATCATCACAATAAAAGTCAATAACCAAATAATGATCTCCGACTCATAATTGGTGATATTAATACATCCACAACATAAACAAAACTCCCATGGATAATCCGCAAATATTCACTTTACCATGAGAATGGAATGCTTACTGAATTTACACGTCACTTGTTAGTGATTTACTTTCGATTAAGTAAATATCATACATGCAGACTATGGTGCCATTATATAATTATGAAATTAATAAATGATGAATTAGGTTTACGAAATGTTCAAAACTATTAATAAGTGGAAGAATGTATTTTAATTTTTTAAATGATTATATATTTCTTGGTTACAGTATGTTCATTGAACTAATTGTATTAAAAATAACTATAAATAATGACATTGATAAAATAAATAACATATGTAATGTTTTACCTTGAACACGTTCATTAACCGCTACATCAAAAAACAAGAATTCAGTTCCGACAGAATCGAACACACCAACGCACCAGGACAGACTGGGGCTCTTTTGTTAGGAAGTGCAACGGCTTTTCGCGACTCCATATAATACAAGTAGATTCACAAAAACTCGTGATGTCTTTTAGTAGGAGTACAATCTTTTCTCGGGTTGGGAGCGTGACAATTCAAAAGTTCATTTTTAAGGACCACCCTAATATATATTATATATATATATATATATATATATATTATATATATATATATATATATAATATACAGATAAAATATATATATATAAAATATAAAATATATATATATATAAAAACAATAATATATATATATATAAATATAAAATATATTATATATAAAATATAAAATTATAAATTATATATATATCTATACAAATATAAATATATATATAAAATATAAAATATATAAAATATAAAATATTATATATAAAATAAAATATATATAAAATATAAAATATATAAAATATAAATATATATATAAAATATAAAATATATATATATAAAATATAAAATATATATATAAAATATAATATATATAATATAAATATATAAAATATAAAATATATATATATAAATATAAAATATATATATATATGTAAAATATATATATATATGTGTAAATATAAAATATATATATATGTAAAATATAAAATATGTATAGTACAATATAATATATATATATATATAATATGTAAAAATAAAATATAAATATATATATATATAAAATATAAAATATAAATATATATATAAAATATAAACTATAAATATATATATAAAAATATAAAATATATATATATAAAATAAAAATATTTATATATATATATATATATATATATATATATATATATATATATTATATAAAATAAAAATATTTTATATATATATATAAAATAAAAATATTTTATATATAAATACATATAAAAGAGAAAATATTATTATATAAAAAAAAATATAAAATATATATATATAAAATATATATATATAAAATATAAAATATATATATATATATATAAATATAAATATATATACATATATATATGTTATAATGTTACAATGTTTCAGAACAACAAAAAAACCTAGGATCCACTCATGGCTGGTCTACCTACTGTAACTGTGTTCGAAATTGTGTATTGTGCATGTCCTCCGTGGTGGCAGAGGGGACCTACAATTTTATGGGTTCCGAACCAAAAAGAACATAAGAAATTTTATAGTGGGCACACTAAGGGCCACTTCGGCCCATCGAGGTGGCTCCATTACGCAAAAACTGCCTGTACATTGGCCACAACCAATTTTTACAAAACTAACTAATTATCAATTTAAAACTAATTAATTATCAATTTAAAACTAATTAATTATCAATTTAAAACTAATTAATTATCAATTTAAAACTAAAGATAGAATCTCTGGATCCAGAGGATCAAGTCATAATACAATACTATCCACAATTATGTTACACTCTGTATCTATTTATAACTTACATGCAAATATATCAGATCAAAAGGATCAGTCAATTTCATTACGGTATCCATCAATACCAGTACCTTGCCAACCAAAAATATGTCACGGTCCATATCAATTGCGGACCAAGTCACAATTTACAACCATATACATCACAATATATATATATATGGAGGAAAAGTGTAGGTGTGGTTGTAAGACTACAGTAATGTTAGAAATGTGTGTGCCCCCATTTTGAGTCTCCCATTTAAAGGTGTTTGTGGGGCAATGAAGATCATGAGATTTCAATACCTCACAGTACTACGGGGGACACCGCTCGGCAGAGGAATCTCATTAAATGGGGTGTGTAAGGAGAGAGAGTATCCCCTAACCCAAGATTCTGCCTCCCTATATCGCACAACACTTGTGTTGAGCTGTGGGATCTATCACCTAAATGTACAGTGCCCGCGAAAAGTATCCGATCACCCTTGAAATTTGTATTTTTTACATAAAAAACAATGTTTAAATGTATACTAACCTTATATTAGTATTTTGTCATCTGTCCTTTGGTTTGGATGACTTGTTCTAGACGTTTTGGCATGGATTTAATCAAGTTTTGACAAACTTCCACTGATATTTCCTTGCACCATACCTTTTTGATGGCCTCTTGTAATTTTTCGACTGAGCCAGTGTCGTGGCATTCAACCTTATTTTTTATTATTAGCCACAGATTTTCTATCGGATTGAGATCTGGACTATTACCAGGCCAATCCAAAATATCAAATTTATTGTCAGTAATCCATTTTGTCACTATTTTGGCCCTGTGACATGGTGCACCATCATGCATGTATGTTTTTGTCCTTTGGATTGCCATTGCCATTAGAAGTTTATCCTGTAGCATTGCTAAATACCGTGCACCATTCATAGTTGTGTTCTTCGGAAGAAATATAAGTTTCCACCACGCCATAGTAACCGAAACAACCCCAAACCATCACACTTGGAGGGTGTTTCATTGTCTTTAGGGTGTATTTAGGGTCCATCCTATTTGAGCCAATAGGCCGGCGACCTTTTTTGGACAACTTCTGAATGTCAAAAATGTCGACTCATCGCTAAATAAAACCTTCTTCCAGTCATCAACAGTCCAATGAATGTATTTTTTACAAAATGCGACACGTTTTTTACGCATTTTTTCATTAATGAACGGTTTCTTAGCAGCATGGCGAGATGGTAATCCGAGTTCTTTTTGGAGCCGCTCCTGGATAGTTCGTTCAGAAACACCAGATAACAATTATTCATATTAAATTTTATTTCTTTCGCAGTTATTGTTGGGTTTTTCAATACTAAACGTTTCATAAGTTTGTCTGTTCGCGAATTTGTTTTTCTCGGTCTGCCAGATCGTTTTTTAGGGACTGGCGTGGTTAGGCCAACAATTGTTCTTAGCCCGTGAAACCCATAAATTAACGGTACTTTTGGATATGTTTAATTCCTTAGCTATCTGTCTCTGTGATTTCCCACATGCATGCAAAGCAACAATAGCACCTCGACAATCACTCTTAAGTTTTTTTTAGCACACATTATATATAAATTTTATTTACACCACTTTCTGTAAAAAAAAAAAAAATATCAAGAAATTTCACAAACAGTGAAATCTGACAAATTTGAGACACAGCCACCCACAACGAAGGCTACCAGAACACTAATTTGAGAATGCGTTGGATAGCTCTCATATCAGCGAGCAACCTCAAAGTTACCAGATGTCGCTAGAACAAATAGAAAGTGAATTACGTGTCTCTGAATATTAAGGGAAAATATTGTATTTTCTTGAGTGATCGGATACTTTTCGCGGGCACTGTACATAATATATATGGAATAAACTAGTACCATTCATGCAATAAAAATGGGCTTGAACACTATCACCAGATGTCCCTTGCAGACATCAAACTATCCAACCTTCTTTTAAAAGAATCAATTGTATCTGAAGTCACCACTTCTTCTGTCAGACTATTCCAAAACCTAATTACTCTGTTAGTAAAACTATGGTTTCTTAAATTTGTTCTAGATCTTGGATTAAATAATTTCATACTGTGACCTCTAGTTTGGTTATTGTGATCTTTAATGAAAAGAGAATCAAAATCTATCTTATCCAACCCTTAATTTTACTACCTTAAACTATTCCCAATCTATGAACATATGCGTCTAATCGATTTTTAAACATGTTTTTAGACTAGCTACTAATTACTTCTACAGGCAAACTATTCCAGCTATTTACTATTCTATGTGTAAAAAAGTTTTTCGCAACTGCTGTCTCGAACCTTCTACTTGTCAACCTACGCCCGTTATTTCTAGTCCTATTATATTGAGATATTTCGAAAAAGCTATCTCAGTTTACATTATCGAACCCATTCATAATTTTGAAAACATGTATTACATCACCACTTAGTCTCCTAGTCTCGAGTGTAGTCAATTTTAACTCTTTAAGCCTATCCTCGAACGACTTTGACCTAAGCGACAGAATCATCTTAGTTGCTCGTCTTTGGACTCTTTCGATTTTGTCTATATCTTTGCGCATATGCGGATTCCAAAATTGGATCGCGTACTCCAAATAGGGTCTAACTAATGATTTATTTTGAGGAACTATAATATCGCGCGATTTGTACTCAAAATTTCGAGCTATAAAACCTTACACTTTGTTCGCCTTATTGACCGCTGCTGTACTTCGCTACGTTTAAATAACCAGTGACTATAACTCCTAAATCTTTTTCCTGCTCTACGCTTGTTAAATCTTTCCCTGACATACTATACGCAAAATTACCGTTACGCGAACCTATATGCAAAATTTTGCACTTATCGACGTTAAATCTCATTTGCCATGTGACTGACCAATCAACGATTTTATTCAGATCTTCCTGGATTTTACCTCTATCTTCGTCATTAATCGCCCTACCACCCAGCTTCGTTTCATAAGCAAACTTTGAAACTGTACTGACTAGGCCGACATCTAAATCTTTAATATATATAAGAAAAAGCAAGGGGCCCAATACAGAACCCTGAGGAACGCCACTCGCTACATTAGCCCAACACGACTCCGCTCCATCAACGATCACCCTCTGTTTCCTACCTCGCAACCACTCTTCTAGCCAATTTATTACTACACCACTGATTCCATGAGCCTTAGTTTTTTCAATGAGTCTTTTCAGCGGAATGGTGTCAAACGCTTTTTGAAAATCTAAATACACTACAACAACCGCCCGATGTCTATCGTAAACGTCAACAACGCTTTGGATAAATTCTGAAAGATTAGTTAAGCAAGATTTGTTTTGCCTAAAACCGTGCTGCGTATTTCTAACTAGTTTATGCAATTCTAAGTGTTCGACTATACGATCCCTAATTATTGATTCCAGTAGCTTACCTACAACCGACGTTAAACTGATTGGCCTATAAATTTCCGCCGCACCTTTATCGCCTTTCTTAAAGATAGGTGTTACGTTTGCTAACTTGAAATTATCTGGTACGCACCCCTCAGAAATAGACGCATTAAAAATTTTTGTTAGCGGCACAACAATGCTATCTTTTAATTCTTTTAGTTGGATGGGATATATGGAATCCGGACCCTGTGATTTACGCGTTTTCATTTTATCAATATAGCGCATTACCTCCCCTTCAGTAACCACTATATTATCCAAAATATTACCATTATCAAAAGGTATTATGTCTATGACCGTAGGGATATTTGTTACATCTTCTATAGTAAAAACTAACGTAAAAAATTCGTTTAGCAAGGTAGCCATTTCCTTGTTTTCAGAAACTAGATCTCCGTTTACATTTTTCAAAGGCCCCAAGACGCTCTTTACTGGATTTCTATTGTTGACGTATTGAAAGAATCGCTTTGGGTTTACTTTATCGTCACGAGCTATGGAGATTTCAAATTCGAACTTGGACTTTTTTATTACACTTTTCGCTTCACGCCTTAGAGATATGTAGTTGTTTCGTAACAACAAATTGTCTTTATCGCACTTATGTAGCCTATAAGCCCTATCTCTACTCTTTATAATGCTTCCTACTCTAGAAGTAAACCACAAGGGCTTGTTGTTTACTTTCGCACGCTTAATTTTGTACGTTACACATTCCTCATTTATAGTCCTAAATACCGTTTCGAACGATTCCCACATTAGTTTTGCGTTGGAGTTCCCCATCACGTTTTCCCAATTGACGTGTGACAATTTATTTCGAAATTTACTAAAGTCTGCGTGCTGGAAGTTAGGAATTTTAGTCGAGTTAGTTGGTTTCGAGTGACTTACTGAGGACAAACTCTACGATATTGTGATCGCTAGTGCTTAACGTTCTATTACTTGAAGCTAGTAATTAGCCTATCCGTAGTTATTACTAAATCTAAAATACTGTCCAACCTCGTAGGTTCCCCAACCTTTTGAATAAGAAAACTATCCTCTAGAAAATTAACAACACGATTACCTTCCGCGTCTCCCTGCATTGTATCGTAATTCACGTTGGCGCAATTAAAGTCACCCATAACTAAAGCCTGCTCACTACCTATTGTTCTCTTTAGTTCACGATATAACACTTCGTCCGTATCAGCTGTTTGATTAGGGGGCCTATATATAACCGCAACAAGAAGTTTGAAATCGGTCAATTTAAGTTCTGCTATAGTCGAATCTATCGGTTCTGGAATTGTGTGCTTTACTTTTATAACGTTCGCAATATTATCTTTGATATACAACATAACACCGCCTCCTCGCCTACCTATTCTGTTTTTAACAAAAAGTCTATAACCTTTAATTTGATACTCCCTACAGAGTCACAAGTTTCAGTGCTAAGCCACGATTCATTTATCGCAGTTATATCATAGTCTTTACAAGCAATTAAAGAAAAATATTCGTTTCTTTTATTTCGTAGGCTACGAGCATTTAACGATAAAACCTTCAAATTGTTTGTAATTGTGACACCTTCGTGAGCGCAGGTGAAATTTGTGGAATTTACGCTGGGACTGTTCGAGTTACGGCAGCCTGAAAAGAAGAGACAGTATTATGTAATAGTCTTCCTAAACGCGCAGCTCCAACCTCCTTTAGATGAAGTCAATCTCCGAGGAACAAGTCCCTCCTGCCGTAGAAACTGTTCCAAAAATTCGCAAAATGCACTCCTTCCTGTTGGCAAAGAGACGTTAGGTTATTTTTAATATAGGTCGCCTTGCTGTAGAAATCGTTACGTTGGATAATTCGAAGAAGTATACCTGTTAAAACAATCTTATTAGTTTTTTCCTTTAATCGCTCTAGTAAGTCCCTGTACTTAGCCAGCAGTTCTTCCGATCTAGAATTTAAAACGTTATTAGTACCGACATGAATAACATACGTTGTGTCCTCGGAGGTACCGTCTATAAATTGGTCAACACTATTAGTTATATCCTCCACCCTTGCACCAGGGTAGCAGTAACGGCGCCTACGACGAGGGTTTCTCCCACAGAATTCCTCGGGCTGCCCTCGAACAATGGAATCGCCAACGAGTCGTATTTCCGGTTCATCAGCATCTTCGAAACCTAAAACAGAAAACTTATTGTTTGTTATTACTGGTAGACATGTCTAGGTTTTCTCAATGGGGCTCCATTATGCACTCGAACGAAGGGTTGGGAACTAGGGGAAGAGAGAGGGCTATTAGTACTATTTATATTATTAATAGAAACTGAGGCAGGAGGGGTCGTAACTGGAGTGTCAAGGGATTCTAATTTTGCCGTCAGGAGCATCACGCTTTCTTCAAGCCTCACCCTGGCCTCCCTCTCACGTTCTAACTCGTTCCTCAGCACTTCCATGCTTGAGCACCACTTGCAAACAAACTGTTCATTATTATTAGCCATTGTAAACGCGTAAGCGGCAAATTTCCCTTCACAGTGACTGCAAGTACTTGACGGGGTGCCATGCTTTTAATTAGTTAAAAAACAAAAAAACAAAAAGTGAGCCAATCAACTTCTCTCTGCACCTCAACGCAGTTGTTGCACTACGGACCGAGAGGCCCTAGCAGTATATTGGGCTTTGAAAAAATTCTGAAATATCGTCTATGGCTACGATGTAACCATCAAGATTGACCGTAAGCCACTCACGTACCTCTTCAAGGACAAGTTACTTGAAGGACTGTTGAGTAGATGGGCTCTGTTGATTCAGGACTTTGCGGCAAAAATCGTATACAAACCGGGAAAACTTCAAGTTATTCCAGACGGATTGTCGAGGCTCAAGCCCGACTCCCAAGTGAATAAAATAGGAATTCTTCCTGTGTTCGACTACGAGTGCCTGCGATACTCCCAACAACATAACCAACACACCCAAAACCTTCGGGCGCACCTAGAAAAAGGAACCATCGAAGGTAAATGAACAGTACAACCTCAAAGATGGGCTCGTACATTTCAGGAACGAAGATGGAAACGACCTCGTGGAGATACCACAGGATCTCGTAGATATAGCCTTTGGACTTTGTCACGACTCACCTTTGTATGGCCACATTGGGCCAAATCGTACCATCAAGAGTGTTTTGGAGCGATACTATTTTCCCGAAATGATCAGAAAGGTACGTGAATACATCGCCGAATGTCCGTCGTGTTTAAAACATAAGGGCAACGTACCATCCACAGCTCCCATGCATAAATATCCAGTATCCCAAAAGCCCTAACAAAGAACTGGAATGGATACACTGAGACCGTTCCCCAAAACATCAAAGGGAAACCAGTACATCATTGTGTTTACAGACCACTTCTCGCGTTACAGCGAAGTAGCTGCCATTCCAGACCAGACCTCGGAAACTGTGGCCAGAGCCCTAGTGGAACGCGTCATCCAGAATCATACTACTCCTTCCATCCTAATTTCGGATAACGCCCTTCGTTTCACGGTCGAACTGTTTGAATCACTCTGTAACATGTGTAAAATTAAAAACACACACATTGTGGCATACCATCCGCAGGCGAACGGCTTAGTGGAAAGGCACAAATGGAAAGATCTTAGAGGCCCTTCGCCACGTTGTCGATGCATCCTCCCGTACATGGGATGATTCCCTTCCCATGGTACAAACAGCCATCAACAATGGCTATAATGTATCCATCGAGGACACCCCCTCCTTTCGTCATCTATCACTACCACAAGCAGTTCTAACATCTTCCGAGATGGCAGAAGCAAATCAGCAACTAGTTGAACGATCTTTCAAGATTTTTGACATTATCCGCTATGCCCTAGACTTTAGAGGATCAAGAATATTTAGATGATTTAAAAGAATCAGAGGATAGGGATTTAGAAATTCGGAAATGCATTCTTAAGTAAAAAATGTATTAGCTGAAATAAAGGATGCAAAGGAAAAAATTAATAGTTCTGGAAATGCAACAAATAACCTAGAAAATAGCTTTACAAACTCTGAGAAATTTCAAAGTGACTTCATGAATGGGTTAAGTGCTATTTTGAAGCGTAATGCTGCACCACCTAACCTTCAGTGCAGAAATTTCAATGGTTCTACTGACAAGCTCGAGTTTAAAGACTTTCTTAGTCAGTTCGAGAATTTGATCGGTGTTCGTACTATCTGACAAATTCTGCCAAATTATCATACTTGAAAGGGTACTTGAGGGACATGCTTATCAATCAATTAAACATTTGTCAAATGTTGATGACAATTATGAGATAGCTCTAGACATTTTAAAGATCTTTTTCTAGACATCCCTTATATAATTGATGAGTCACTCAAGAAATTAGTTACGGCTAATGAAATTGATGACTTTCAATATGATAAATTAAATAACTGGCTAGTGAAATTCGAGCTATGGTTCTTGATCTTAAAAATTATGAGGTGGATTTAATGGATGAAACCTCGTCTGATAGTTTGTTGTTGGGTCACATCTTAATGAGTAAATTACCTTTCATTCAAGAAGGAAATTGTTCGCAAATGCGAATCCAATTACCCTTCTCCAAATCAAATTTTTAAGAATTATGGTGAGATTATTAAAACTTTGTCCAGATTAAAGTCCAGTAAAGCCAAGCCTAATCAAAATCTCAAAAAATTCTATAAACCCAATAATGTGGTAAAAAACATAAAAACATTAAAAGCAAGAACCTAAAGCCACTCTTCAAACTTTTCAGACTGCAGCCTCAAATATGCCTCAACCTAAAAAGGCCGGTCCTAACTTTAAAAAGTGTAAATTTTGTGATGGCGACCACTCTTTAATTCGCTGTTCTAAATATGACACTTCAAAAAGGCTTAAAAGATGTCAAGAAATCAATTTATGCTCTCATTGTTCGAGCATCAGACATTTGGGAAACAATTGTCCTGGTAAGGCTAACAAGCTCTCATTTTCTTGTGCAACCTGCGGTTTGAACTCTCATATTTCAGCATTTTGTCCCAAGTTGGGTTCAAGTAAAATAACTAATGGTGTCGAGACACAGGTAAACAGTGTATCGGTGCATGCAACGTCTTCGGAGAATCAGATATTTCGAAGTCGCGGCGTCTTGTTACCTACCGTGACTCTAGAACTTGTAAATCAAAATAATATCAACTCAGTTAGATGTTGCTAGATTTAGCTTCACAAAGATCGTATATTAGACCCTCAGTTCTAGATGGTTGGGAATGCCAATTTAAGAAAAAACCTAAATTCGAATGTCTAATAAGAACCTTTATTGGATCTCAAGTTAGAGAAATTCAAGAAGTGGAGTTGGGTGTAAGGCTGAATCCATCTAAAGCTACTCTCAAGAACTTCATCGTAGATGAAAAGATGGAATTAGATTTTACCGGTCCAGAATTAAAAAACGTGATTTCTCAACTTCAAGAAGAAGGAATTACGTTCGGGGACAAGTCCTTCTATAACCTTCAGAATGATTTCATCTCAAACATTGAAGGATTAATTGGAATTGATGTGTTTCAAGATTTTATGCCATTCCCCTTCGTAAAACTCAAGAATGGTACTGCCATATCAGTTTCTCAAGGACTTATACCTGTTGGAGAGTTGGATACTTTCAAGAGTCCAATTCAACATTCCAGCAACAGTGGTAGATCTGTCAAGGAAACTCGTCAGTTTTCTTCAGGAACTCCTGTTAAAAAATTATGACTAGAAAAATCTTCGGAAATTGATCAACAAAATTCCCTTCCTCTGACTGAGACTGATGGATCAAATTCAAGTTTCAATTCAAGTTTTGATTCGAGTTTCACGGCAGCGGAGCAATCTGCTGTTCAAGTTTTAAAACCTACTAATTCAGGGCTTTCGGGGTGTAAAAACCCTTGGCATTGTCCCCTTTTTAAACTTACTAACCCCTCAAGTGAAACACCAATCGAAGCTTAGCTTCAAATATTCAAATATCCTGTTTAAATCAGGACTCAAATGGTTTACAGATTCACGAGTCTCGAGATGTGGAGATTTCGCGTGCGGTCTTCAACGATGATGAACCGGGTCTTCATTGTATCGTGAACTGTGTCATGAATCCGATCCCAAGTTATTTCAATCCTTTGTGTCACTGTAAATCCGACTCCGATCTAGACTTAGGTCTGAAAATTTTTATAAATTGGAGTCTATAGGTATAGATGAGAGTTCAAATGGTAGTTTGGATGAGATCAAAGTTAAACAATTTAATGACTCTATACATCTGTCTGGTGGCCAATATTATGTGGAGTTACCGTGGCATGAAGAGCTAATTAACCGTATTCCATCTAATCATAAAATAACATTGGCAACTCTAAAAAGGGTAATTGGATTTCTCAATAAGAAAAACTTGCACTCTAAATATGCTGATGTATTTAAACAGCAATTAGATGATGGGATAATTGAAAGGTTTGATGTGACTCCAGACCAATATTAGAACTACATCTGGATACCTCATAGGCCGGTCATTAGGGTGGAAGATCAAGTCACAACTAAAATAAGGCCAGTTTTCAATTGTAGTTTGAAAACTGGTCAAGCTCCTTCTCTTAATGAAGCTGCATATCCTGGTGTAGACCTCATGAATTCGCTGTTTACCTTATTATGCTCATTCAGAACCAATCAATACGTAATCCTTTCAGATATAAAGCAGGCATTTCTTCAAATCAAGCTCAAGCTTGATGTTGATAAAAATAGGTTTTGTTTTTTCTGGGAAGAGGACGGTCAACTATTAACTTATCGTATACTAACATAGTATTTGGTCTGGCCAGTTCACCTTTCATACTCAACTATGTCATTAAATACCACGCCAATCAGTATCTAGATGATTTATGCTCTCAGGTTCTCAAGAAACATTTTTATGTGGATAATTTAATTTTCACAAATTCAGATCCAGAATTATTTCTGGAATTAAACTCCACTTTAAATCAGAGAATGTCTGAGGGAGGTTTCAACCTTAGATCATGGAACACTAATCTAGACTGTCTCAAAAACATAATGGTTCAAGATCAAAAAGTTGTTCAACATGAATGCTCGGAAAAGGTGCTGGGTTATCACTTTGATGTAAGTCGAGACTTAATCTTGCTGTCAGAATATGATCTAGACCCTGAAGCTTGTACCAAGCACCAAATCCTTTCCCAAATTTCTAAAATTTTTTATCCATTATCCCTTTACCTCCCAGTTACCATTCGGGGTAGGCTCCTCATAAGAAAATTATGGAAGCTTAAGTTGTCTTAGGATGAAACAGTCGGTCAAGATGAATTGAAGGTTTGGACTAAGATTTACAAAGATCTCCAAGAACTTTCAAATCTTTCTTTCAAACGTTCAGCTTTCGATTCTAGCGACTCTGTTTCATTCGTCATTTTTTTGTGACGCGAGTGCCAGTTGTTACGGATTTGCTCTCTATGCAGTTGGCCCTTCAGGATTAAACTTAGTTTTTTCCAAGGCTAAAGTGGCCCCTATTCAAGCACGTACTTTACCTACTTTGGAGTTACTTTCAGTTTATCTAACGTTCAAATGTCTTCCTCAAGTTCTCTTATCCATTAAAGCTCAGTTCTCAGATATCAAGATTTTTGTTGATGCGCAAATTGTGCTCTCTTGGGTCATTTCGTTAGACCTCAATGTCAAAATAAAAAACATGTTTGTTCGAAATCGAATTCAGGATATTAGACACATGCATCAAGAAATTCAAACTAAATTCAGTATTTCAATATCATTTAATTATGTCTCAACTAAAGAAAACCCCGCAGATATCATTACTCGGGGAATATCATTTAGAGAATTTGAGAACAATCTAGAACTCTGGATGCATGGTCCTGAATGGTTAGTTCTAGATTCATCCCTTTGGCCTAAATATGATCTTCACTCTCTATCTAACCCAAACAAATTAAAGACACAATCAGCTACAATTACATCAGTCACTTAATGCTGGTAAAACTAAACCCATTCTTGACATCAAACGGTTTGCAAACATTCACAAAGTCTATAGAATCACAGCTTATGTACTCAAGTTTGTTTTCAAATGCAGAAAGAAACCCAATGTGGACGTGGATAGGGGTAGTAGGTTGTATTGGCTATACATCATGCAATTTGAATCTTTTGACAAAGAAAATCAATTTCTCGAAACAGTTCAAGAAAATCCCAGTCAGCATGTTCCCAATCTGGTTAACCGTCTGGATCTCTTTCTAGACGAAGTCAGATTGATTCGAACCAAGGGCAGGCTTTCAAGAGCAAACGTGATTATGACATCATAAACCCCATATTACTAGGTAAACATAATCATTTCACTGAATTAATAGTTCGAGATTGTCACTCTAGATGCAAGCATTTAGGTATTCAATCCGCCTTAACAATGCTGCGCTTGCAGGGTTTAGGATCACGAGTGCTAGACAAACCATCAAGCGTATCATTTCTAGCTGCATTACTTGCAGAAAATACAATCATTTTTCTTACAAGTATCCCAAATTCACCAATTTTCCTAAACATCAGATGCGTTTGTTCACTCCCTTTAAACATGTTGGGGTTCACTTCACAGGTCACGTTTGGGTCAAAGACCCTGACTCAGGAAAAACTCAAACGATTTATTTTGCTCTATACTTGACTTCACATAAGAGTCATACATTTAGATCTGCTTCCTGATATGAGTACCAAATCTTTCTTGCTCTCATTCCAGAGATTCACTAATCTATATGGTGTTTGCGACAGAGTTTACAGCGACAATGCTAAAAGTTTCATTCAAGGTGGTAAGCGTTAGAAGACTTTAAATTCTAACGAACTTCAAGAGCACATGCGAGCCAATGGTATCAAACACATCAGGCTTCCAGTTTATTCAGCCTGGATGGGATCTGCTTGGGAGCGTCTCATTCGAGTATTGAAAAGCTGCCTGTTCAAGACCACTGGGCGTTCTGTTCTAGATCATTTCGATCTACTGACCTTGCTAAGTAGCATTCAAAACGCTGTGAACTCTCGTCCGCTAACATACGCCTCGTCAGAGAAAGAATTGTCAAGCTTAACGCCTAATTCATTCCTTAAATACCAAAAGGAATCTTTGGTATTCAAGTTTGAAACTGATGATGATCCTTTATGGTCACAAGATCCCCCTACTCAAAACGAACTAAAGAAATCGTTTGAATTATTGAATAAAAAGTATTCTCAATTTAGAAAATGGTGGTATGAGGACTCAGCCTATTGATGAGTACCTGTTGATCTTCGAGAACATAGACGAGATTTATACGAATCAGACTGGGTTAATCGCATCAAAGTTGGCGATGTGGTCTTGATTAAGTCAACTACTAAAACCAGACCCTTTTGGCAGATGGGACGCATCTTGCATTTGTTTGCAGGCAATGATAAAGTCAGAAGTGTTCAACTCAAGAGATCAGATAACCAAGTTTTAAATTATCCTATTTGTCACCTGTATCCATTAGAAATCTCGATTACCTACAAAGGTGCTCGTCAAGACCTTCCTAATTCCAAACATGTTCCAAGAGACAAACCTAATGTAAGACCCTCTCGGAAAGCTGCAATTCATTGTAAACAAAGGCTCAAGGACGTACTAAATAGGGAAGACGATTAGGATTAAGATTAGATTTAAGATGGTTATGGGTTCAAAAAAGTTTAAAAAATACAAAAAAATTTTTGGTGGTGGGTGTCATATTATGGCGGGTCATACTATGCATTTTTTTAAATCAATGGAGAGGGGTGTTCAAATGACATATTTTGGTGTATAGAACACAATTCTGAAGAAAATATTTAATTCTGATAACCCTAACCTACATCATTTTGCAGTTGATTATTATTAAATTGTTGATTATTTTACTATTGTAGTTACCCCAGAATATGTCTTCTCACGTTTTCTATCATGGCTGCTCACGTTATCTCTCATAGAGCATTGTTCTAACTAATTCATATAAACACATATAATGTAATTCATATAATAATAATAATAATATTTAAACACTCAAATAAAAAGGTGTGCCATTCCACTTAATTGTAATTATCATACAGTTTGGTATATGAAATATTTTGACGGTTTTCTGGCGCGCATAAGGCCATTTTCTGAGCCACCTTTCTCAGAGGCTAGAATGTAACGTTTCAGAACATTCTAAAACGTTTTGTGAAATATTTGAAGTGACTCATGATTTATGAAGCTATTTTACCACCTCGGCTTGCAGTGAGGGGATAGATTTAGTGATTATCTATTGATATTTTTTTTGTTACTGTTCACATGTGAGTATTATTCTGTTATATTTTAGAAAAAGCTATTTCTACGCATATTATAGTGATACATTGAGCAAAATTTAATTAACAACTTTGATTTGAGCTAAAATTAGGTGGTTCATTTTTAGTACAACTGAGCAGTATGAGGCCTATTTCAATGTTCTAAAGAATATTTTTAGGATGTGTTTCTTTAGTTTTTTTAGAGTACATGAACAAATTATTTGCATTACAGACAACAGATAAATTAGCATTTTATAACATTTTGAAACCAAAAAAGCATAATGTGTTTAGCATTTGCAGATAAATTTGTTCTTGCCCATTTCAGCTCTTTTTTTAACCAAGAATTTTGCGCTGAAAAGAGTTAATACCTGTCTGTAGTTGATACTTAACTGTTGTATTATTGTTTTTATTTCAGTGTGAACTCATCAAGAAAATGGCTCAAGTCAGAACAAGGACGAAATCAAGTTCTCATCTGAGTAATCTTGTTGGCACTGGCCGGGAGATGTTGGTGTCTGAACTGCCAACTGTGAGGGATATCCTGAGGTATGGCATCTACTTGAGGAAGCAAAGTGAAGATGACAGGAGGAACTACCTAGTGGACAAGCTGGTGAGTGGTCTGATTTGTCAGTGGAGCAAAGCTAATGCTCTTTTCAAGCCACCTGTTATCAATGAAAAAGTGACCATCATGTCCAAGCTCAAGGAGGTCTGGAATCAGGCAGTGAAGTTTTCTCTTGGGAAGGGCAAACTTGATGCCAAAGAGAGGTTCATTGTCAAGTTAGACAAGTTCTTTGATATTTTGACTTGCAAGTGTCAGATTACCAGTTGTGAGGGGGGAGGCTGTGAGGGCTGTGTTATCCAAGCCCACATTAACTGTTCCTGCAGCAGAGAGAAAAAGATTCCTGTGAAAGATCTTGCCTACATCAACGGACAGAAAGAGAAGGTTGGAAGTAAGGGACCCCACCAAATAGGGGGGTCCTGATCTACCAGAGCACAAGAGAGAGGTGAGGACATTGAAAAGGCAGTGGATGGAAAGGAAGGCAGAGAAAAGGAGAAGGAGCAAGGAGGAAAGTGCTGCAGTAGCAGAGAAGGCAGCCAGGAAGGATGTTAAGAGATTTTTGGCAGATGGTGATGAGGATCTGGAATTGGAGAGAAGTGGTGATGAAGATGAGTTTGTTCCTGAAGTTGAGCTCTTCCCTCAAACTGACCCTGAGCCAGCAGCTTCGGCAAAGGTACAGAAAAACTATGATGAGATTCAAAACATTGCCCTTGCTAGTGTAAGGTATGGCATAGATCTGAGGCCAACTGCAGCGATAGCAACAGCAGCTCTGATTGACGCAGGAATCATCACAGAAGACAATAGAAGTAAAGTGATTGATAAGAGCAAGGTCAAGAGAGCACAGGAGAAGTTGATGAGAGAGCTGGGGGAACAGTTCGAGAAGAAGTGCAGGGAGGAGGGGGGGATCTCTTGCATCCTCTTTGATGGGCAGATTGACCTGACCAATGTGATGATGGAAGCTGAGGGCAGTGACCAATCTTTTCCCGCAAAGATCAAGGAAGAACACTATAGTGTTGTTAGTGAGCCTGGCAGCTACTATCTGTTCCACTTTACCCCAGACAAAGCAACTAAAGAGGAGTCACATGCGGAGAAGATTGCTAAGGTCCTGTTTGCCTGGCTGAAAGAGAGGGGTTATGATAACACCTTGTTGGCCATTGGAGGAGACTCAACAAATGTCAACACTGGTGTGAAAGCTGGAGTAATGCGGAAGCTAGAGCTGCACCTGGGGAGAAAGCTGGTCTGGTTGGTGTGCAACCTGCACACTGTTGAACTTCCCCTGCGCCATCTCATTTTGACCTTGATGGCCCTACTCTGTCAGACAAAAAATTATCCGGGCCAATAGGAAAGCTCCTTGATTCTGCTACAGACTTTGATATCAATCCAAACTTCACCCGAATCTCTGTTGGCCCTCCACAGATCAAGCTTCCTGACAAGGTCATTCAAGATCTCTCAACTGATCAATACTATGACTATAAAATTGTCTGTGCAGTCAGGGATGGAGTACTTCCTGCAGGGCTGGCTCTGTTAGAGATAGGACCAGTAAACCACAGCCGCTGGCTCACCACAGCGAACAGACTTCTCAGGCTCTGGGTGTCAAAGCACGGACTTAAAGGAAAGAACCTGAAGATTCTGCAATTCATTGTGGAATTCATCATTGGAGTGTATTACCCATGTTGGTTCAACGTGAAGGTCAAGCACTCCTGGATCGAAGGGCCTAGGCACATCCCCTTTCAGCTGGACTGCCTCAAGTCCCAGAGAAAGGAGGTGCTGGATATTGTGATGCCAACTGTGAGAAGATCTGCTTGGTATGCCCACAGTGAAGTCATCCTCCAAACACTACTCTGCTCTGAGGATCAGAAGGAGAGGATTGAAGGGGTGGAGAGAATCCTGGCCATCAGGGGAGAGGGGAACCCGGACACTCAACTGGGGGACTCCTCTGTTAGGAGCAGAAGGACACCTGACATCAATTGTGATGCTTCCAGCATCGGTGACTTGATCAGCTGGTCAGAAGGTGTGTCAGAGCCACCTCTCACCTGCTCTCTAAGCACCTCAGAGGTGAAAAACTTCATCAACACCCCCATGGAGGTGCGCAACTGGCCTTGCCACACACATAGCATTGAGAGGGTTGTTAAAATGGTGACTGAGGCTTCTGCTAAGTACTTCTCACAGGAAAAGAGGGATGGAGGGATCAGGGCTCAGGAGACCAGCAGGAAGCTGATGTCCAATTCTGAGTCAAAGCAGGATTTGTGGAACCTGGCAAAGTTCAAGATGTCAGGAGAATGATCTTTGTAATTATATCCAGTGATATACATGCAGTTCACCTATTAATAAATATATGTAAAGTTGATTTGGCCTTGTCAATATAAATGATTTACCTTATATCTTTTAATATATTATAAAGGGGTTCAAAAGGGTAAAATTGGCAATTTAGAAATACAAAATGATGTAGGTTAGATTTATCCTATCCAAAAAATAAGCTCATATTTGAATTCCCCATGTAAAAACACATAATTTAGACACCCCTGATGGTAGGATTTCCTTCAGATTCATGTTGTCACCTGAGTACGACCCGCCCTAACTGTCATATATCAAATTTTAAGATTTAGACTACAATTTTAGATTTTAAATTGCAGTTTCTCCGTCGGGAGGTTATTAGATTTATTTTCTTTCTAATTTATTTCTCATTATATACAATCATTTCATTGATGAAATCATTGAATATAATGAGAAATAAATAAGGAAAAAAATAAATCTAAAAATATATACATATATATATATATATAAATATACATACATAAATATACATAAAAAAATATATATAAATATACATACATAAATATATACATAATAAATATACATACATAAATATATATACATAAATATACATACATAAATAATATACATAAATATACATACATAAATATACATACATAAATATACATAATAATAAAAATATACATACATAAATATACATAAAAAAATATATATAAATAAAGATACATACATAAATATATATAAATAAATATATATAAATAAATATACAAACATAAATATCTGTATTATATATATATATATATAAATAAATATATAAATAAATAAATATATATTAAATATATAAATAAATATATAAATAAATAAATAAATATATATATATGTAAAAATAAATATATAAATAAATAAATATATATATATATATACAGGGTGGGCCGTAAGTTTCCATACATAGGAAAAATAAACATTTTTTTATGGACAACCATTTGTATTTATATAATATGCTCTACATGGTTGCCATTGTTTTGAAAACACATTTCAATACGTGTTCCCCACTGTTGATGAACACGCATTAGCACAGTTGACGTTATGCTTGTAATGGCGTTGGTGATACGTTCCTTTAGATGATTTATGTCTCGTATCTTTTCCTGATACACCATGGCCTTCAAGTGCCCCCAAAGATAGAAATCAAGGGGGGTGAGATCTGGGGATCTGGGAGGCCACTCCACAGGACCACGCCGACCAATCCAAGCATCCGGAAACTGCTGATCCAAATACCGACGCACGTGAAGACCATAATGAGGTGGAGCTCCATCTTGCTGGAAGTAAACTGGGAAGTTACCTTCCTCGTTTAGCAGGGATGGGAAAATCTCTTCTTGCAACATGTTAAGATACCTTTCGGCATTAAGATTTCCACTGACAGAAATTGGTCCAATAATTCTGTCACCCCATATCCCGGCCCACACCATCACTTTACCGGCACCTTGCATCTTCTTCGGACTCAGCCAGTTAGGGTTAGCATTACTCCAATAACGTATGTTTTGCCGATTAACCTCTCCATTGACGTAAAAATTTGCTTCATCAGTAAACAAGATCTTACAAACGCATATTCTTAGGGTATCTGAAACATAAAAACAAACGTTTAAATTTTCCTATGTATGGAAACTTACGGCCCACCCTGTATAATAAATAAACGAACAACAAATTAAAATGGCGCAACAATTAGCGAGAATCAAAAACAAGTTACAGTGTGTATTAAATTAAAAGATTAAAAGTTAAATGATATCAAGAATAAAAGTATGGATAATAAGTAAAATATAAAATGGTTTAGGTAGAACAGAATTGCAAAATTACTTACAATTAGCGAAAATTAAAAGCAAGTTACAATGTGTTAAATTAAAAGATTAAAAGTTAAATGATATCGAGTATAAAAGTATGGATGAAAAGTAAAATATAAAATGGTTTAAGTAAAACAGAATTGTAAAATTTCTTACCAGATTGTAATGAGACTAATTATACAGAAGGTTGGGAATGGTTGCCTGTTGAAAAAATTCCATTGGGACGATGGAGCCGGGCGGAGAGATAGTGGATTTCTTTTGAAAGTTTATTTAGCAATGTTTAAATTGAAAGCAGAACTGTAATCGTTGAGGGTTGGCTGGATACTAAGAATGTAAAGGGACTCAAGTATGCGGAGGTCGATTAGTTGGTTGGCTGAGTTGATAATTTTGAAATTGGAGGAAAGTAACGGGTGGTTGTGGAGGTGGCAGTGATCCCTTATTGCAGATTTGGAGGGTTTGTTCAGGGGCTGTGAAGTTCTTGTAGAAATCCCACGATGCTCGTCCACTCTTGTTTGATATTGGCGGATGGTACTGCCAATATAGTTCGCTTTGCAGCGAACACAATTAAAAGCGTAGATAGTGGACGAAGCAAGTGGCTGGGGTGTTTTTTCTTTGTGGTTGAGGTAGGATTTGATACTATTGTTGTTGGTAAAAGCGAAATGAAATTTAATTTGGGGGTAAAGCGGCGTGAGTAAGAGACGGAGTTCTGAAAGTATTTTGTGGCTAATATGGTCATAATAAGGGAATGAAAAATATTGTACATCTTTTTTAACAGTAGGAATTTTAAGGGGGGGGTTAATAAATATTATTAAGAAAATTTCTGGTTAAAGACTGTAACAGATGTTTTGGGAAAGAGTTATTAATGCTGAAGTTAAGAATTAACTCTATTTCATGGTGAAAAGATAAGTACGAGGAGCAAAGATGGTAGGCACGATGGATTAAAATTTTAATACTGTTTATTTTATGTAGCAAAGGGATGTGGCTTAGGAAATTAGTACCCAGGCCTGTGTACGTGGGTTTTCGATATATAGAAGTGCTAAATTTGTTGTTTTGTTTAGTTATTGTAATATCTAGGAAGGGAAGGGTGTTGTTGGATTCGTCTTCTTTGGTGAACTTAATATTTTTATGTTGGGAATTAAGGTAGTTAAGAAAAAGGGGGGCGTGGTTGGCATTGTGAAAAAGGAGAAAAGTGTCATCAACGTATCTTTTATATAGGCGTGGTTTATAATGAGTGGGGCAATGAAGTAGCCAGTTATTTTCGTGATGGCTGAGGAAGATGTTCGCTAAAGTGGCACTTAAAGGGGATCCCATAGCTAATGAGTCGGTTTGTTGATAAAGTTGTTGGTTAAAGAAAAAATAGGTGTCTGAGGCAGCGAGCGTAAGCAGTTTGGTAAATTCATGTTTTGTCAGATTCAAAACTGTATTCGGATTGTTGGCGAAAAGGCTATTAATACAGATATCGATGGCTTCATTAATTGGAACGTTGGTGTAGAGGGATACTATTCAAAACTGTGCATATGAAGGTTATTTGAGTTATTTATGGTCCATATTTCTTTAGCGAATTCGTAGGAGTTGGTGACGGAATATTCGTTTTGGGTTAGGGGGGTTAACGTGGGAATTAGGAATTTTGCTAGTTTGTAATTGTGGGTAGTATAGGCCGAAAGGATGGGTCTAATGGGTAAGTTGGGTTTATGTATTTTAGGGAGGCCATAGAGAGTACCTGGGGATGAGCCGGAAGAACGTACTTGGTTATAAGTGCTTTCTGAAATTTTGTTCTGATCATATAGTTTTTTGAGGAAACGGTTGATTTTATCTTCAAGTTTTAGGGAAAGGGTTAAAGGATTATCGTTAATCTTTTTAAATTTGGTGGGATCGTTAAGAACGTTGTTAACCTTATTAATATAATCTGGTTTATTAAGAAGGACGGTGCCTTTACCTTTGTCGGGGCGTGAAATGATAATGGAGTCGTCTTTAGATAGTTCTTTAAGGCAAAAGAGGTCTTTTTTATTAATAAGGGGGGAAAAAACTTTATGGGGTTTAAAACTCGTGAATATTTGTTCATTTGTTCGTTATTTCTCTTCCTCGTGTGCAGAACACTCCTCTATACTTTCGTCGTTTCTATACATTAATATACTGCGTGGTCATTGCAGTTAAATGTACATATTCACGATTTGCGAGGGTGCCCTCTCAAGGCATTGGTTTCTGCCCTATGTAGGAGAATTACGACTTCTGACTATCGTGGCTCCGTGGTGTAGTGGTTAGCATATCTGACCGGCAATTGGAAGATCCTGGGTTCGATTCCCGGGAGGGTGCCTCATTTTTCATTTGTTCGTTATTTCTTTTCCTCGTGTGCAGAACACTCCTCTATACTTTCGTCGTTTCTATACATTAATATACTGCGTGGTCATTGCAGTTAAATGTACATATTCACGATTTGCGAGGGTGCCCTCTCAAGGCATTGGTTTCTGCCCTATGTAGGAGAATTACGACTTATGACTATCGTGGCTCCGTGGTGTAGTGGTTAGCATATCTGACCGGCAATTGGAAGATCCTGGGTTCGATTCCCGGGCGGGTGCCTCATTTCTCATTTGTTCGTTATTTCTCTTCCTCGTGTGCAGAACACTCCTCTATACTTTCGTCGTTTCTATACATTAATATACTGCGTGGTCATTGCAGTTAAATGTACATAGTCACGATTTGCGAGGGTACCCACTCAAGGCATTGGTTTCTGCCCTATGTAGGAGAATTACGACTTCTGACTATCGTGGCTCCGTGGTGTAGTGGTTAGCATATCTGACCGGCAATTGGAAGATCCTGGGTTCGATTCCCGGGCGGGTGCCTCATTTTTCATTTGTTCGTTATTTCTCTTCCTCGTGTGCAGAACACTCCTCTATACTTTCGTCGTTTCTATACATTAATATACTGCGTGGTCATTGCAGTTAAATGTGTATATATATATTATATATATACAGAAATAAATATATATATAAATATACGTATATATATATAAATAAATATATGAAGATATATAAATATATATATATATATAAATATATGTATTGCGAGGTAGGAAACAGAGGGTGGTCGTTGATGGAGCGGAGTCGTGTTGGGCTAATGTACCGAGTGGCGTTCCTCAGGGTTCTGTATTGGGCCCCTTGCTTGATTTAGATGTCGGCCTAATCAGTACAGTTTCAAAGTTTGCGGATGAAACGAAGCAGGGTGGTAGGCCGATTAATGACGAAGATAGAGGTAAAATCCAGGAAGATCTGAATAAAATCGTTGATTGGTGAGTCACATTGCAAATGAGATTTAACGTTGATAACTGCAAAATTTTGCATATAGGTTCGCGTAACGGTAATTTTGCGTATAGTATGTCAGGGAAAGATTTAACAAGCGTAGAGCAGGAAAAAGATTTAGGAGTTATAGTCACTGGTGATTTAAAAGTAGCGAAACAAAGTACAGCAGCGGTCAATAAGGCGAACAAAGTGTTAGGTTTTATAGCTCGAAATTTTGAGTACAAATCGCGCGATATTATAGTTCCTCTTTTGTAAATCATTAGTTAGACCTCATTTGGAGTACGCGGTCCAATTTTGGAATCCGCATATGCGCATAGATATAGAGAAAATCGAAAGAGTTCAAAGACGAGCAACTAAGATGATTCCGTCGCTTAGGTCAAAGTCGTACGAGGATAGGCTTAAAGAGTTAAAATTAACAAAACTCGAGACTAGGAGGCTAAGGGGTGATCTAATCCAGGTTTTCAAAATTATGAATGGGTTCGATAACGTAGATAGAGATAGCTTTTTCGAAATATCTCAATATAATAGGACTAGAAATAACGGGTGTAAGTTGAGAAGTAGAAGGTTCGAGACAGCAGTTGCCAAAAACTTTTTTACGCATAGAATAGCAAATAGTTGGAAAAGTTTGCCTGTAGAAGTAATTAGTAGCACATCTATAAACATGTTTAAAAATCGATTAGACGCATATGTTTCTTAGATTGGGTATAGTTTAAGGTAGTAAAATTAAGGCTTTGTGGTGATAGATCCCACAGCTCAACACAAGTGTTGTGGGATATAGGGAGGCAGCATCTTTGGTTAGGGGATACTCTCTGTCGTTACACACCCCATTTAAAGAGATTCCTCTGCCGAGCGGTGCCCCCCATAGAACTGTGAGGTATTGAAAAACTCATGATCTACACTTGACCCACAAACACCTTTAAATGGGAGACCCAAAATGGGTGCACACACATTTCTACATTACTCTACTGTCTTTTCAGCCACACCTACACTTTTCCTACTAAGTATGTATATTGTAATGTATATGGTTGTACATTTTGACTTGGTCCGCAATCGATATGGACCGTGACTTATTTTTCGTTGGGCAAGGTACCTACTAGTATTGATGAATACCATAATGAAATTGACTGGATTTTTTGGATCTGATATATTTGCATGTCCGTTATAAATAGATATAGAGTGTAACATATTTGTGGATAGTAGTCTATTATGACTTGATCCTCTGGATCCAGAGATTTTATCTTTAGTTTTAAATCGAAAATTAATTAGTTTTTATTGATAAATAATTATTTAGTTTTGCAAAAATTGGTCGTTCCGAATGTACAGGCAATTTTTACATAAATTTCTTATATTGTTGTGGTTCGGAACCCACGAAAAATTGTAGGTCCCCTCCGCCACCACGGAGGACATACACAATACACAATTACGAATACAGTTAGGTAGACCAGCTATGAGTGGATCCTAGGGTCTTTGTTGGTCTGAAACATTATAACATTATAACATAAAAAAATATATATATATATATAAATATATATATATACACAAATAAATATATATATATATACACAAATATATATATATGTAAATAAATAAATATATATATATATATATATATATATATATATATATATATATATATATATAAATAATATATATATATATACATATATAATAAATATATATATATATATATATATATATATATATATATATATATATATATATATATATATATATATATATATATACATATATATATATAACTGTAAAAATTAACAATGAATAATCCATATTCATTTTTATATAAGAAACCAAAATTGCCTAAGCGAGTTTTGGATAAAAATTTTATTTGTAGCTTCCTATTTTTGTGTGTGTCACAACCCTATGATCTACCATTTCTGTGTTTTAGTTGTATCTATTTTCCATTTTTCATTGTTATAGAATTTATTATAATTAATTATGATTGTCTTCCATCTCACCCTCGACCCTAGATTATGCATACACATTGCATGTAACAGGATTGGAACCCGCAGCTGTACTTCTTAGTCATTGATACCCACTCTTTGTCTCTAATTCGTTCATGTAAATCTTCCTAATAATGATTTGTACTTCTTTATTCATTACTGTATTTCCCTAATTCATCTTTTCTAATAATGACTTATACACTATGACGTCATAAAATAACTTAATTCTCTTTACGTTTCCCATACCTTGTACACTAAATCACGTGCTTAGTATATGGACATCTTCCGTATGCAATGTATGGTAAATTCTTTAATAATAATGTTGTGGTGTTATGTAGTATAAACATTATTATTCAACCACATTCATCCATACGTCACATTTTCCCGTCATTAATTTCCCTTGATCATTATCCTATATAAATTTTATTAAATATTCATTTTTACTCGTGTCAATCTATGAAACGCAAAACTTTTGCATTCGTTCGAAAACGCTAAAATACGTTCTCGTATTGTTTTTTTTATTATTTTTTTTCAAGTGCGTTCACCCCTCGCAAGATATTCATAAACGCTTATGCAAGTGTACGCAATTCGCAAATCAGCATAAATCAAACATCTGAAAACGTGAAACCTCCTGTCCCTCTGATTTCAAATTTATAACATATAACATATGTTGTATATAAATCCATACCGTATGTGCCCATGTACTTTGTATTATATTTCTAACATCTTAATTGTCTATTAATATGAAACACTGTAAAAAAACAAAACAAAGTTATAGTAACTGTTTAATTGTAATTAACTGTAATACTTTAATTTAATATAACGTAATGTACTTTAATGAAACTGTAATTAATAATAACTTGTAATGTACTTCATTGAAACTGTAATTAAATGTAATGATTTAATATATACGGTAATGTAAGAATGTACTTTAAATGGAAGTGTAATTAAACAATAAGTGAATATGAATTAATTAGTAATTGTAATCATAATTGTAATAGACCAAAACGAAAATGTGCTCAGTGGTGTACTTGAATTGTACCTATGTACTATTACGAAATGATATCGTCTTCATAAATGTAGACTCGGCAAAAAATACAAATTAGTTTTTGTTATTTTTATTTTTTTTATTATTTTTATTTGGAATTTTTCAAATATCTGATCACGTGTTTAAAAGGGGGGAACTTAACCTTCAACTGTCTTCCCCCAAATTATATTATACAACAATTTGTAAAATTACGGCACTTCATTGCGGTACTTCATTATAGCACTTCATTACGACTCCTTTGTTAGCAGCCTCGCTGCGAGGAGGGGGCAGAGGCCCCTTGCCTTCTTAATTTTTAGATTCCGGCCTGAGCCATGGTCGAAAGAGGTCGAACCTCTACCCCTGTAAATTCAGAGCACTACCTGTACATTTTGAGAAGTAAAGTAGAGTAAGAGAAACTTTTTATTTTCCCCTTCGAGCCGTGCTCTCTTCAGAAGAACTTAGTCAGTTAAGTCGATAAGTTATAAAATAAAAATCGATAAGTTTAGTACCAAGAGAAAGTATCAGAGTATTATAGGAAGAGAAGAATTAATAATCGTCGACCAATAAAGCGAGAGAAAGAGACAACCCAAGCACCATAGTAGATATTGGCATAACAGTCTGGCGAGTCTGTAGCCAAGAGTTTAACAAGAGGCGACCGAAAAGAATTAGAATGTTATAGAAGAAATATCCGTTGCTACCTCCTAACTAGAACCCCCGTCGATCCGAACCACCCAAGGGCCATAGACGAAGGGGTTAACATATATATATATATATATATATATATAAATAAATATATTGATATATATATTAATAAATATATATATATATATATATATATATATATATATATATATATATAAATAAATATATATATACATATATATAAATTAATATATATAGGGTGTCCGAGAATTATCTGTACAATTTTTGGCTGTTATTAAAAGTCAACCATGAAGTGTAGAAATTCCAGTGTTGTCCCATTTTACAGAGAATCTCATTAAGTTTTTTCTGATACCACGTTTTGACAAGTTTTTTTAGAAATGTACGCGGGTGACAGACATTGATGATTTAAAAGCAAGAATCACAGCTGCTATTGAGCGAATTGATGTGGATATGCTGCAGCGTACATGGCAACATTTGGAGTATCGATTGTATGTTTTGCGAATCACTAATGGTGCTCATATCGAATGTTTGTAACAACGTTACTTTAATAAAAGAAACTTTTGAAAATGCAGATTCTAAATAATCTTGTTTAAGAATTTTACGTGTGTTATCAAGAATTTTATTAAAAGATGAAATTGTACAGATAATGTTCGGACACACTGGAATTTCTAAAAAACTTGTCAAAACTTGGTATCAGAAAAAACTTAATGAGATTCTCTGTAAAATGGGACAACACTGGAATTTCTACACTTCATGGTTGACTTTTAATAACAGCCAAAAATTGTACAGATAATTCTCGGACACCCTGTATATAAATATAAATAAATATATATATATATATATACCGTATATATAAATAATATATATATATATATAAATAAATATATATACAATATATATAATATAATGTATATGGTTGTAAATTTTGACTTGGTCCGCAATCGATATAGACCGTGACTTGATGGATACCGTAATGAAATTGATTGGATTCTTTGGATCTGATATATTTGCATGTCCGTTATAAATAGATATAGAGTGTAACATTTGTGGATAGTAGTCTATTATGACTTGATCCTCTGGATCCAGAGATTCTATCTTTAGTTTTAAATCGATAATTAATTAGTTTTAAATTGATAATTATTTAGTTTCGTAAAAATTGGTCGTTGCCAATTTACAGGCAGTGTTTACATAAATTTCTTATGTTCTTGTGGTTCGGAACCCACGTAAAATTGTAGGTCCCCTCCGCCACCACGGAGAACATACACAATACACGATTACGAACACAGTTAGGTAGACCAGCCATGAGTGGATCCTAGGGTCTTTGTTGGTCTGAAACATTATAACATTATAACATTATCTATATAAGTTATATATATAATATATATAAATAAATATATATACTATATATAAATAAATATATATATATATATATATATATATATATATATATATATATATATATATATGTATATATATGTATATATATATATATATATATATATATATATATATGTATATATATATATAAATATATATATATATGTAAATACATATATATATATATATAAATAAATATATATATATATATATAAATAAATATGTATATATAAATAAATAAGTATATATATATATATTTAAATAAATAAATATACGTGTATAAATATATATATATATATTTATATATATATATATATATATATATATATATATATATATATAAATAAATATATATATATAAATAATATATATATATATATATATAAATAAATATATATATATATATATAAATAAATATATATATATAAATAAAATATATCTATATATATATAAATATATATATATATAAAGAATATATATATAAATAAATATATATACACCTATATATATATATATATGTATAAATAAATATATATATATATATAAATAAATATATATATATAAATAAATATATATATAAATAAATATATATATATATTAAATAAATATATATATATAATATATATATTATATAAATATATATGTATATATATATATATATATATATATATATATATATATATATATATATATATATATATATATATATATATATATATATATATATATATATATATATATATATAATATATATATGTGTAAAAAATGGACAATGAATAATCCATATTCATTTTTTACATAAGAACCAAAATCGCTTAACGCGAGTTTGGATAATAATTTTACTTGAGCTTCCTATTTTTGTTCGTGTCACAACCCTACGATCTACCATATCTATGGTTTAGTCGTATCCATTTTCCATTTGATATAGAAGTTCTTATAATTAATTATGAATTGTCTTGCATCTCACCCTCGTCCCTAGATTATGCATACACATTGCATGTGGATTGGAATGGAACCCGCAGTTGTACTTCTTAGTCATTGATACCCACTCTTTGTCTCTAATTCGTTCTTGTAAATCTTCCTAATAATGATTTGTACTATACGTACAAATTCAATAACTATGCGTCACATTTTCCCATCATTAATTTTCCTTCATCCTATCTCTAGTATGCAATGTATGGTAAATTCTTTAATAATAATGTTGTGGTGTTATGTAGTATAAATATTATTATTCAACCATATTCATCCATACGTCACATTTTCTCGTCATTAATTTCCCTTGATCATTATCCTATATAAATTTTATTAAATATTCATTTTGCTCGTGAAATGCAAAACTTCAGGCATTCGTTCGAAAACGCAAAAATACGTTCTCGTATTATTTTTTTTCATAATTATTTTTTTTATTATTTTTTTTCAAGTGCGTTCACCCCTCGCAAGATATTCATAAACGCTTATGCAAGTGTACGCAATTCGCAAATCAGCATAAATCAAACATCTGAAAACGTGAAAACCTCCTGTCCCTCTGATTTCAAATTTATAACATTATCATGCGTTATGTTATATCATGTGTGTCATGTCTCATGTACTTGTGTTGTACTAATAACCATATATAATAACCATATAGTATAACCATATATTATAACCATATATAAATATATAAAAACACTAAGAATGGTAAACGACGTAATGTACTTTAATGAAACTGTAATTAATAATAATTTGTAATGTACTTCAATGAAACTGTAATTATATGTAATGATTTAATTTATAATGTAAGAATGTACTTTAATAGAACTGTAATGGACAATCATAAGCGAATGTGAAGTAATCCATAATTGTAATCGTAATTGTAATGAACCAAAATTAATACGTACTCACTCGTGTACTTAATTTGTACTTATGTGTACTATTACGAAAAGATATCGCCTTCATAAATGTAGACTCGGCGAAAAATACAAATTAGTTTTTGTTATTTTTATTTTTTTATTTGAATTTTTCAAACATCTGATCATGTGTTTAAAAGGGGGGAACTTAACCTTCAACTGTCTTCCCCCAAACAATTAAGTTTATATTATACATGTATTTGTAAAATTACGGCACTTGATTAAGTCACTTCATTACGGCACTTCATTACGAGCCTCCCTTGTCCCTTGTTAGCAGCCTTGCTGCGAGGAGGGGGCAGAGGCCCCTTGCCTTCTTAATTTTTAGATTCCGGCCTGAGCCATGGTCGAAAGAGGTCGAACCTCTACCCTTGTAAATTCAGAGCACTACCTGTATATTTTGAGAAGTAAACCACAGTAAAAGAAGTTTTTATCTTTTCCTTCGAGCCTTGTTCTCTTCAAAAGAACTTAGTCAGTAAAGTCGATGAGTTATAAAAGAAAAGTCGATAATTTTAGTATAAGAGAAAGTATCAGAGTATTATAGCAAGAGAAGAATTAATAATCGTCGACCCATAAAGCGAGAGAAAGAGACAACCCAAGCACCATAGAAGATATTGGCATAACAGTCTGGCGAGTCTGTAGCCAAGAGTTTAACAAGAGGCGACCGAAAAGAATTAGAATGTTATAGAAGAAATATCCGTTGCTTGCCTCCTAACTAGAACCCCCGTCGATCCGAACCACCCCAGGGCCATAGACGAAGAGGTTATCATATATATATATATATATATATATATATATATATATATATATATATATCGTAAAGAACGACGCTTGTATAGGAGAACATCCCGCGCAAGATGAGAAGAGAGAACGAACAAATGAAAAAACGAGGTAACCACCCGGGAATTGAACCCGGGATCTTCCGATTGCCGGTCAGATATGACAACCACTACACCATGGTCCTCAATCGATCAGAAGTCGTAATTCCTCTACATACGCGCAGAAACCAATGCCACGAGGGGGGCACCTCCCGCATGCCGTATCTCTATATACTATATATATATATATACACCTCGTTTTTTCATTTGTTCGTTCTCTCTTCTCATCTTGCGCTCAATGTTCCCCTATACAAGCGTCGTTCTTTACGATATTTATACTGCGTGTTCTTTGCAGTTGAATGTATATATAGATACGGCATGCGGGAGGTGCCCCCCTCGGGGCATTGGTTTCTGCGCGTATGTAGAGGAATTACGACTTCTGATCGATTGAGGACCATGGTGTAGTGGTTATCATATCTGACTGGCAATCGGAAGATCCCGGGTTCGATTCCCGGGTGGTTACCTCGTTTTTTCATTTATTCGTTCTCTCTTCTCATCTTGCGCGGTATGTTCTCCTATACAAGCGTCGTTCTTTACGTTATTTATACTGCGTGTTATTTGCAGTTGAATGTGTATATATATATATATATATATATATATATATATATATATAAATAAATAAATATATATATATATTTAAATATATATAATAAATATATAATGTTATAATGTTATAGACCAACAAAGACCCTAGGATCCCTTCATGGTTGGTCTACCTTACTGTGTTCGTAATTGTGTATGTGCTCCGTGGTGGCGGAGGGGACCTACAATTTTACGTGGGTTCCGAACCACAAGAACATAAGAAATTTATGCAAAAACTGCCTGTACAATGGCAACGACCAATTTTTGCATAACTAATTAATTATCAATTTAAAACTAATTAATTATCGATTTAAAACTAATTAATTATCGATTTAAAACTAAAGATAGAATCTCTGGATCCAGAGGATCAAGTCATAATAGACTACTATCCATAAATATGTTACACTCTATATCTATTTATAACCGACATGCAAATATAACAGATCCAAAGAATCCAGTCAATTTCATTACGGTATCCATCAATACTAGTACCTTGCCAACGAAAAATAAGTCACGATCCATATCGATTGCGGACCAAGTCAAAATTTACATATACATTACAATATATATACTTAGGAGTAAAAGTGTAGGTGTGGCTGTAAAGACTGTACAGTAGGGCGCCTCGTTTTTACACTTTTTTCGATATTTGATTGGGGGTAGTGCGGAAAAGTTGCGATTTGGAGAGAAAATAAAGTGTGTAAAATTTTTTTGATCTACGTCAATACCTTCCGGTGGCGGCGAGTCCGTAAAAATCGAAAAATAGGCCTAACGGGGTAGATTGGAAAATGGTTTTAAAGACTTACAAAATAAACAATAAAAATTTCAGCACAATCTGTTAATAACTTCCGGTGGCGTCTTAGCCGTTAAAATATCCAAAATATTGATTTCAAGCAAGTTTTAACAAGATGTTATACAAATGTTAATTCCGGTATATTTCTGTGCAAACAACCCTGAGAACACTATTATAGGCTTGAATAAATTAATAGCAGTCATTGAACAATGAACATTATATAAAAATTATATAAAATTATATAAAATTTTTGTGTTTTTAGGCCTATTTTTCGATTTTTAAGGACTCGCCACCACCGGAAGGTATTGACGTAGATCAAAAAAATTTTACACACTTTATTTTCTCTCCAAATCGCAACTTTTCCGTACTACCCCCAATCAAATATCGAAAAAAGTGTAAAAACGAGCCGCCCTACTGTACAGTAATGTAGAATGTGTGTGCACCCATTTTGGGTCTCCCATTTAAAGGTGTTTGTGGGGCAAGTGAAGATCATGAGTTTTTCAATACCTCACAGTAATATGGGGGGCACCGCTCGGCAGAGGAATCTCTTTAAATGGGGTGTGTAACGACAGAGAGTATCCCCTAACCCAAGATGCTGCCTCCCTATATCCCACAACACTTGTGTTGAGCTGTGGGATCTATCACCACAAAGCCTTACTTTTACTACCTTAAACTATACCCAATCTATCAACATATTTGTCTAATCGATTTTTAAAAATGTTTATAGAAGTGCTACTGATTACTTCTACCGGCAAACTATTCCAGCTATTTACTATTCTATGCGCAATAAAGTTTTTGGCAACTGCTGTCTCGAACCTTCTACTTGTCAAGTTACACCCGTTATTTCTAGTCCTATTATATTGAGATATTTCGAAAAAGCTATCTCTATCTACGTTATCGAACCCATTCATAATTTTGAAAAAATGGATTAGATCACCCCTTAGCCTTCTAGTCTCGAATGTTGTCAATTTTAACTCTTTAAGCCTACCCTCGTACGACTTTGACCTAAGCGACGGAATCATCTTAGTTGCTCGTCTTTGAACTCTTTCGATTTTGTCTATATCTTTGCGCATATACGGATTCAAAAATTGGATCGTGGGGTCTAACTAATGATTTATAAAGAGGAACTATAATATCGCGCGATTTGTACTCAAAATTTCGAGCTATAAAACCTGACACTTTGTTCTCCTTATTGACCGCTGCTGTACTTTGTTTCGCTACTTTTAAATCACCAGTGACTATAACTCCTAAAACTTTTTCCTGCTCTACGCTTGTTAAATCTTTCCCTGACATACTATAAGCAAAATTACCGTTACGCGAACCTATATGCAAAATTTTGCACTTATCAACTTTAATTTTCATTTGCCATGTGACTGACCAATCAACGATTTTCTTCAGATCTTCGTGGATTCTACCTCTATCTTCGTCATTAATCGCCCTACCACCCAACTTCGTGTCATCCGCAAACTTTGAAACTGTGCTGACTAGGCCGACATCTAAATCTTTAATATATATAAGAAAAAGCAAGGGGCCCAATACAGAACCCTGAGGAACGCCACATATATATATATATATATATATATATATATAAATAAATAAATATATATATAAATATATAAATAAATATATATATATATATATATATATGTATATGATAGACACATACCGTGCATGGAACAAGGAACTCTTCTGGGATAATTAAATCCTCTATAGTCCGAATAAGTAATGGTAAATGACAAATACCATAGTTTTTCTTTTTCATGATGCTAGCCCGACGTGGGCAACGGGTCATTCGCAAAGAGGTCCCATAAATATAGCTTCCCTCACCAGCTATCTGGAAAGCAGACAGGATCCAGCTTTGGGACATGGCTCTAGGGTTTAAAGCAGCCTAGCTCTGCTACATTTGGAACCTCAATATAACCAAACGACTCGCTGCCTTCACGTCAGATTGAATACATCAAAGAAAAAGGGGTAACTATTATATTTTTAGCCAAAAACCAAAACTTAAACTTCAACTAGCAGAATTGAGCGTCCACTTTTCAAGGCACATAACATGTCCGTTTCAAGATGGGAATGAACTCAGAATGGTCCCCTGAGTTTTTTATGATGCACACAGACCAGTGACCCGTTACGAGTGACCCGTTGCACACGTCGGGCTAGCATCATGAAAAAGAAAAACTATGGTATTTGTCATTTACCATTACTTATTCGGATTGTAATGGATTTAATTATCCCAGAAGAGTTCCTCGTTCGATGCACTGTCTGTGTGTATCATAAAAAACTCAAGGGACCATTCTGAGTTCATTCCCATATATATATATATATATATATATATATATATATATATATATATATATATTAGGGCGGCTCGTTTTTACACTTTTTTCGATATTTGATTGGGGGTAGTGCGGAAAAGTTGCGATTTGGAGAGAAAATAAAGTGTGTAAAATTTTTTTGATCTAGGTCAATACCTTCCGGTGGCGGCGAGTCCTTAAAAATCGAAAAATAGGCCTAATGGGGTAGATTGGAAAATGGTTTTAAAGACTTACAAAATAAACAATAAAAATTTCAGCACAATCTGTTAATAACTTCCGGTGGCGTCTTAGCCGTTAAAATATCCAAAATATTGATTTAAAGCAAGTTTTAACAAGATGTTATACAAATGTTAATTCCGGTATATTTCTGTGCAAACAACCCTGAGAACACTATTATAGGCTTGAATAAATTAATAGCAGTCATTGAAGAATGAACATTATATAAAAAAATTATATAAAATTATATAAATTTTTTATGTTTTTAGGCCTATTTTTCGATTTTTAAGGACTCGCCGCCACCGGAAGGTATTGACGTAGATCAACAAAATTTTACACACTTTATTTTCTCTCCAAATCGCAACTTTTCCGCACTACCCCCAATCAAATATTGAAAAAAGTGTAAAAACGAGCCGCCCATAATATATAATATATATATATATATAATATTATATATATAAACATTTCAACTGCAAAGAACACGCAGTATAAATAACGTAAAGAACGACGCTTGTATAGGAGAACATTCCGCGCAAGATGAGAAGAGAGAACGAACAAATGAAAAATGAGGTAACCACCCGGGAATCGAACCCGGGATCTTCCGATTGCCGGTCAGATATGATAACCACTACACCGTGGTCCTCACTCGATCAGAAGTCGTAATTCCTCTACATACGCGCAGAAACCAATGCCCCGAGGGGGGCACCTCCCGCATGTTAAGAACATTTTTTTATCATACTGATTTTTGCATTATATTTATTAACAAAATGTCTTTAGGTAGCTTTTTCTCAGCGAAGGATCGAACTCCTGATTCGTTGCGTAGCGGTGTTGTATATTTATTTACCTGCCCAAGGTGTCTCCTTGGTACTTATATTGGCAGCACCGTGCGCTCCCTCAGGGCTAGATTTTATTCGCATATGGGAATAAGTTGCCGAACAGGTAAAATTTTAAATAAAAAAGAAGCCTCTAGTATTCGGGAACATAGTATTAAATGTAAAACTGATGTCACTTTAGATAATTTTAAAATTCTCGGTTGTAATTCTTGTCCTAACTCACTTAGAATTTTGGAATCTCTTTATATTAAAACATTGACCCCTTCTCTAAACGTGGATTCCTCAGCTGTTCCTCTAAATTTTTTATAATCCCCCCTCCCCAACTCCCCTCCCCCCTCCCCAACTTATAACTCTCCAACCGCCCAACCCATAGTTTGTTTCCTGTTTTGTTTTGTTTTAAATTACTCGTGCCTCGGAACCAGCATTGAAAGGTTCGTAGTGTTAATTATTCCATTGTATTAGTGTTAATTATTCCAGTGTACTAATTTCAAATTTACTATATGTAATTTAAAAATAGCTTTTTAAATTTCTTGTAATTTTATATGTAAATTTTTATAACTTTGAATTTAACCCTCTTCTTTTAGTCTTTTTAAAATTTGCTTTTAATGAATAGGTTTTATAGAAATTATTTTGTCTTGTTCACATTTATTTATTGATTCTAATTTCATATTGTTATTATCTAGCCTGATGATGAGCGTATTGCTCGAAACGTTGCGCATTAAAGAAGACTTTTCATGGCATTTACATTCCTCCTTGTCATTGGATTTCTCCTAAATATTAAATTGAAGCTTTGTAGAAGCAACCCGCATGACTATATATATAAATATATATAAATAAATATATATATGTATGTATGTATGTATGTACAGTAGGGTGGATCACTTTTCACTTTTTTTTTAAATTATAGCTGGTCAAAGTTTTTCCCATGATTTGGTTCAGTGGAAGTACACTGACACCATTTTTACCAAAATCGATCAATATTTATTGGTCGCGCATCGACCTTGAAAATTTCAATTTTGGAAATTTGGCCAAATTGACAATTTTTTACTGAATAAAGATAAATCATCAAATGACCATATTTTCCGAATCCTCTCAGTGAAAGAAATCCTCTCAGATATTTACCAAGTTGATCGGACAAGTGGTTTAGAAGTTACACTCACCTAGAAATAACATTAAAATTTAAAATACCGTATTTGTCCCCCGTTATGGACGTAATCATAGCATCAGTAGCTGGCGCATCCTAAAATCCCAATTACACACACACGCTATGTCTATGACCAATATTTTTACTAGTCACAGTTTGCTTTTTACAGATCAACTGTGTCAATTGATTCTTGTTTGATAAGTCTAGACTTTAGTACAATGGATAAACTGTTAACAACCAGGAGTGGGAAGACTGAAAGTTACTTATTCTGGAAAAGAGAAAGCAGCAACAACAGCACCACCTTCTCTAAGGCCAACCACGGACGTCTTCTTAATTGGTCAGCCATCTTCCTCAATCGGTGGTGCCAAATTGCCAACTACCCATCAAGTTCTCCAGTACTTCTTCTATGCCAAGCAGGAAACTACTGACAGGAAGGCCGCCGTAAAGGACACGGTGGCCAATGTTCTGGCATTTTGGAACATGGCACGTATAAAAACGATCACGAGGCGTAACTGCGAAAGAAAACTGGAGTTACTGTGGGAAGAGTGGCGCTCGCTGCAGAAGAGCAAGATGAGAGACAGTGACGCGGGAAAAGGCAGGGAGAAGTTTTCAGTAAATCTGAACAAGCTCTGGGACATCGGAGCTCCCGATGCTATTGAAGAGATACAGAAAAGTCGACTGCTCTCAGACAACAACAATCAAGAAGATATTAAATTTTATGAGGATCAACGGGGCCTGCGCCAGGCAACAATGAGTGGGAATTATAAAGTGTTCGTTGTCAAGAGAAAACGGCAACTCTCAAGACAACAATCTCGTGATGAGCCAGGCACCTCAAAAACGAAATTAGGAACCGAAGCTGAGAGCGACGATGAATCTATAGAAAGCAGATCATCGAGCAACTCCGAATCACAGCTAGAACCACCATACCGACAGCCGAGAGAATCAACTGTATCAATCAGCCTTCCTCACCGCATCCTCAATGCACCGGCTGTTATTGAAGTGGCTGATCGCTTCCGGATGTCCAATAATCAGGTGTGTATATATCAGTAATGCTCTTTCCTTGATAAAGATATAATAGACGTAAGGACGGAAAATTTAGTGATTATTTTGTCACATAAAAACCATACGCATCCTTGTCAATTTCCTTTCAATTTCGCACATAGGTGGCAAGTGTCGTGGCGGCAGTCCTAAGTTCGGCAGATCCGCCCGCAGACCTGGACAAATTCAGTATCTCGAAGGACACGTCTCGTCGTGGAAGAGTGGCACATCGTTGTGAAGTGTCGACAGCTGTGCAGAAATCCTTCGCATCTCCGAGGCATGCTGTCGTCCACTGGGACGGTAAAGTAATCAAGGTCAGTTTTGCCCTCACCGTGGACGACAGTGAATTAACATGTTCCACTGACGACAGTGGATTGACATATTCCAGTGGACGATAATGGATTGGCATGTATGACATACGTTTCAGGGCTCTCTTGGATCATTGGAGCACCGCCAGGCGATTCTCATCTCCGGAGCTCCCCAATGCACAGAAGGAAAGTTGCTGGCCGTTCCGACTGTTGCTGACGGCACCGGTCTGTCTCAGGCCCAGGCGACCTTTCGTGCTCTCAAAGACTGGGGATGCGAGAACAACGTGATTGGACTGTGCTTCGACACAACTTCCTCCAATACGGGGAGGGTGCAGGGTGCGGTGGTCCGGCTGGAGAACATGCTTGGTAAACCGCTCTTCCAGCTGGGCTGTCGCCATCACGTTATGGAGCTCATCGTGGGGGCAATGGTCATCACTGCGTTTGGAAGAACCACAGCACCAACTGAACCTTTGTTCCAGTATCTGAGGAGAAGGTGAATTTCAAGTCTAAGGCGCATTTGTTTTCTCCAATGATTTTTTGCCTTCAGAACAATTGAGATATCAGCGTCCTTCTACTAATGATGTTAATAGCAGCCGAAAAGGGAAACTTCAGCCGTTTTCATGCAACATTTTCATAACTCCCCTTTCAGGTGGGACAAGCTCGACCTTTCGACTTATCGCGAGCTGGAGATCGAGCATTTGGCGGAGGTGACGTGGCTGATGGAGCTCCGAGATGAGGCAGTCAAATTCCTCGGCACCGCTTCTGGTCCTGTCAGAGAAGACTACCGAGAAGTGGCGGAGATTACACTCCTGGTACTCGGGGCCCAGCCACGTCGTGGCACACACTTCATGCGCCCAGGAGCCTACGATCATGCGAGGTGGATGGCCAAGGTTGGTATTTTGAATAGAAGTTAAATATTGTATTGCCTTCTGCAAACAGCCATTTGAAGTCCCTACCAGAAAAAAATAAGATAAATAATTTACCATTAAACAAACTTATATGGAGTGGTATCGGTATTTATACATCACAGTGCGTACTCGTTTCAGGTCATCTACTACACGAAACTCCTGATGTTCAGCGGTCAGCTGGAGTTCAACGACGAGCTGGTACAGAAACTTCAGAGAGTGGTACTATTTACTGCTCCTCTACGCACCTGCCTGGCTGGCGGCTCCTGTCGCAGCTGATGCCCCGCTGAATGACCTTGTGTTGTACCAGCGTCTTCTGCAGTACAGGTCTGTGGATCGCGAGATTGCAGAGGCTTCACTGTCAGTGATCAGGCGACACTTGTGGTATCTGAGGCCTCAGACCGTCGTTTTCGCCCTCTGCAGTGACAAAGTGGCAGAAATTGTGAAGCACGAGATGGCAAAGAAGCTGTGCCGCCTCGCTGTGCCCGAGGACTTCACGTATGACAACGTCTCGGTTGATGACACGACGCGCCTTCCGGACCTGATCGATGAGTCATCGTGGTTCGTGTTCACAGGCCTGCAGGTGTGCGCGTCTACGTGGCTCACTCTGCCGGTGAATAAGTGGGATCAAGATAAGAACTACTGTGATCTGAAGAATGTCATCTCGCATCTGAAAGTTACCAACGACGTGGCAGAGAGAGGGATAAAACTGATGGAAGATTACGCGAACACTGTCACAAAACGAGTCACAGCTGCAGGGTCTTCTTCAGCTCGTGGAAAAGAGCCGGAAAGAACTCGGTGACTTCAAGAAGTCGTCACTTGCCAAGATGACGTAGCGTAGAGGGAAAGGGAGTTAGCAGAGAGAGTACATGGCAGCGCACGCCTTAAGATGACGTGTGTTCTAACCACGATTCATACAGTTTTTCAACCTAGTTAGGGTCACCGGAGTATGTGCCTTTAGTGATATCGGTAAACCGTTTTAATACAAAATACATTTGATCTTTCCTTATTCGTTTTACCTTATCATGAAACACTATGAACGCACTGACACAAAAAATAATTAAGGAAAATCACGAATAAAATGCACGATGTTCACTGAGTGAAATCATATGAGTAACCGACAAATGAAAGTCAACAGTGACGTGTAGCAACTTATAAGCAGAGGAAGAGGAAGGGGCAGACCCCGCCCCCTTCCTATTCTCACTCAAATCCTACGTAATGTAAATTCGTGTGTCACTCTAAAACTGCGGGTGATAGAAAAATTCTGTTTTCATTTTCGTAATCAACGTAAAAAATTACACATAGTTCAAGTAAAAATATCTCTGTGACAAAAACTTTGTTGACCAATGAATTATTAAAGCAGATAAAAAACTAATAAATATAAAGAACGGAAACTTATACAATATATTTAAATAAACGTGATATTAATGGTGTTTAGGTAATTAAAATTAAAAATAAAATAATATGAAAATAGAAAAGTGATCAGTCTTCAAATATAAAGTAAAAAGCGAACAAAATTGAGGAGTCTTACCAGGTTGTTATTGTCGGGGTAAGGGGATTAATTGAGCAAAGGGTTGGGAATGAATGGTTGTTGGAAGGGGTTCATATTAGAAGAGTTGGGGACCAGACGGAGCGATAGTGAATTTCCTCTCAGTTGTAGGATATGGCAGTTTATTTGGCTATGTTTAAGTTAAAGGCGGAACTGCAGCAGTTGAGAGTTGGTTTAATACTGAGGATGTGTAGGAACTCCAGAATGCGGAGGCCGGTTAGATGGTTGGTTGTGTTGATAATTTTGAAACTGGAGGGAAGTAGTGGGTGGTTGTAAAGGTGGCAGTGATCTCTTATTGCTGATTTAGAGGGTTTATTTAAGGGTTGCGATGTTCTGGTAGAAATACCGCGATGTTCGTCCACTCTGATTGATACTGGCGAATGGTGCTGCCAATATAGTTCACTTTGCAGCGAACACAGTTGAAAACGTAGTTGATGGACGAAGCAAGGGGCTGGGGTGTTTTTTCTTTGTGGTTGAAGTATGATTTAATGCTATTATTGTTGGTGAAAACGAATTGAAAGTTAATTTGGGGGTAAAAATGGGTGAGTAGGAGGCGGAGTTCTGAAAGTATTTTGTGGCTGATATGGTCGTAATAGGGAAATGAAAAGTGTTGTAAGTCTTTTTTAACGGTGTAAACTTTAAATGGGGGATTGATAAATATTATTAAGAAAATTTCTGGTTAAAAACTGTAAAAGATGTTTTGGGAAGTTGTTGTTGATGCCGAAATTATAAATGAATTCTATTTCGTTGTGGAGGGACAAGTGCGAAGAACAAAGATGATAGGCGCGGTGGATTAAAATTTTGATGCTGTTTATTTTATATGGCGAAGAGGTGTGGCTTAGGTAATTAGTACCTAGGCCTGTGTATGTGGGTTTTCGATATATGGAGGTGCTGAATTTTTTTTGTTTTGTTTTGTTATTGTTATATCTAGGAAGGGTAGGGTGTTATTGGATTCGTCGTCTTTGGTGAACTTAATGTTTTTTTGTTGGGAATTAAGATAGTTAAGAAAAAGGGGGCGCGTGTTTGGCATTGTGAAAAAGGAGAAAGGTGTTGTCAACATATCTTTTATATAGGTGTGGTTTATAGTGGGTGGGGCAATGAAGTAGCCAGTTATTTTCATGGTGACTGAGGAAGATGCTCACTAAAGTGGCAATTGAGGGGGATCCCATAGCTAGTGAGTCGGTTTGTTGATAAAGTTGTTGATTAGAAAAAGAAATAAGTGTCTGAAGCGGCAAGCGTTAGCAGTTTGGTGAATTCTTGTTCTGTTAAATTAAGGACTGTGTTCAGATTGTTGGCGAATAGATTTTTAATACAGATGGCGATGGCTTCTTTAATTGGAACGTTGGTGTAAAGGGAAACTTTGTCGAAACTATGCATATAGAGATTATTCGAATTATTTATGGTTAGTATTTCTTTAGTGAATTCATTGGAATTGGTGACGGAATATTCGTTTTGGGTTAGGGGGGTTAAGGTGGGAATTAGAAATTTTGCTAGTTTGTAATTGTGGGTAGTGTAGGCCGAAATGATGGGTCTAATGGGTACGTTGGGTTTGTGTATTTTGAGGAGGCCGTAAAGAGTACCTGGGATGAGCCGGAAGAACGTACTTGGTTGTAAATTGTTTCCGAAATTTTATTCTGATCATATAGTTTTCTGAGGAAACGGTTGATTTTGTCTTCAAGTTTTAGGAAAAGTGTTAAGGGATTGTCATTAACCTTTTTGAATTTGGTGGAATCGTTGAGAACGTTGTTAATCTTTTTAATGTAATCCTATTTATTAAGAAGGACGGTGCCTTTACCTTTGTCAGGGCGTGAGATAATGATGGAGTCGTCTTTAGATAGTTCTTTAAGGCAGGAGAGGTATTTTCTATTGAGTAGGCGGGGGAAAACTTTGCGAGGTTTAAAATTATAAAAGTGTTTATTTGCGATGTGAGTAATTGAAGACTTTAAGAATGGAAGTTTTGTCTCATCAACAGTTGGAAATTGTTTTAAACTATGAAGGAGGAGTTTTTCGAATGATAAAAAGTGTTTAAAATAGTTTGTCTTAAAATTTGGTAATTTAAAATCTAGGCTTAAGGAGAGATGTCGTCTTTCATTGGCACTTAAAGTTCTATTAGAAAAGTTAAAGATAGTTTGACCAGGATTTAGGGGCTGAAGGTTGGAATTTAGGCCTAAGTGGTTTAATTTTCTATTATGTTGTTGTTGAATCTGTTTCCGGTAGATGGTGGTATCTCTAATAGTTTGGTTTTTTTAACATTAACTAGTCTATAAGGCTTACGGAGTCTTTATCAACAAACCGACTCACTAGCTATGGGATCCCCCTTAAGTGCCACTTTAGCCAACATCTTCCTCAGTCACCATGAAAATAACGCTACTCCATTGCCCCACCCACTATAAACCACACCTATATAAAAGATATGTTGAAAACACCTTTCTCCTTTTTCACAATGCCAACCACGCCCCCCTTTTTCTTAACCATCTTAATTCCCAACAAAAAACATTAAGTTCACCAAAGACGACGAATCCAATAACACCCTACCCTTCCTAGATACAGTATAACAATAACAAAACAAAACAAAAAATCAGCACCGCCATATATCGAAAACCCATATACACAGGCCGGGGTACTAATTACTTAAGCCACACCCCTTCGCCATATGAAATAAACAGCATCAAAATTTTAATCCACCGCGCATATCATCTTTGTTCTTCGTACTTATCCCTCCACAACGAAATAGAATTCATTCATAATTTCGGCATCAAGAAATCCTTCCCAAAATATCTTTTACAATTTTTAACCAAAAATTTTCTTAATAATATTTATGAACCCCTCCTTAAAGTTCCCACCATTAAAAAAAACGTACAATACTTTTAATTTCCCTATTACGACCATATCAGCCACAAAATACTCTCAGAACTCCACCTCCTACTCACCCATTTTTGCCCCCAAATTAACTTTCAATTCGTTTTCACCAACAATAATAGCATCAAATCATACTTCAACCACACAGAAAAAACACCCCAGTTCCTTGCTTCGTCCATCATCTACGTTTTCAACTGTGTTCGCTGCAAAGTGAACTATATTGGCAGCACCATTCGCCAGTATCAAACCAGAGTGGACGAGTATCGCGGTATTTCTACCAGAACATCGCAACCCTTAAATAAACCCTCTAAATCACAATAAGAGATCACTGCTACCTTTACAACCACCCACTACTTCCCTCCAATTTCAAAATTATCAACACAACCAACCATCTAACCGACCTCCTCATTCTGGAGTTCCTACACATCCTCAGTATTAAACCAATTCTGAACAACTACAGTTCTGCCTTTAACTTAAACATAGCCAAATAAACTGCCATATCCTACTATTGAGAAGAAATTCACTATCGCTCAGTCTGGCCCCCAACTCTTCTAATATAGACCCCTTCCAACAACCATTCATTTCCAACCCTCCAACCCTTTGCTCAATTAATCCCCCTTGCCGCGACAATAACAAACTGGTAAGACTCCTCAATTTTGTTCGCTTTTTACTTTATATTTGACCACTGATCACTTTTCTATTTTCCATATTATTTTATTTTTAATTTTAATTACCTAAACACCATTAATATCACGTTTATATAAATATATTGTATAAGTTTCCGTTCATTATATTTATTAAATTTTTATTTGCTTTTATAATTTTAGCACTGATGATGGAAAATGAAAATTTCCGAATCGTTTGTAAATAAACATATACCATCTCTTCGTCCTCTTATTCCTCGCTAAGCTACGTTTCCCTAAGAACAAACCCTTCAATGAAGTTATATATATATATATATATATATATAATTTAGCGGTGGACCGGATATCCGCATCCGCATCATTTTTAACATCTGCATCTGCATCCGCACTTCTGACTGCGGATGTTATGCGGATATTACATCCAATAAATTATGCAATTTACAATTAAATTAGCTTATAAAGTAGCTTATAAGGCACAGTCATGCACATTTCATGTAACGTATTAATTATTAATGAACAAACAAATATATACAGTACCTCAAAATATAAATACCTGGTAACACAGAAAATTGAATGAAACTTGTTTCATTGAATTTTCTCTGCTGAAACTCTTGAGAAAGTTATTATTTTTATCATAATAAAAACATGAATATTAATTTTAATTCTTGTACATTGCCTGCCGTAATAGTAATATCACGAAATTTGAAAAATTATGTCATATATTCATAATTCTATATTATATTGATAGATTAACTAAATATCCGCACCCGCGGATATTGATATTAAATATCCGCATCCGAATCCGCAGATGTTGAAAAACTGACATCCAGTCCACCACTAAATTATATATATATATATATATATATATATATATATATATATATATATATATATATATATATATGTGTATGTTTATTTAAGTATATGTGAATGGCCCAGCTAGGCTAATTGTTTATTATCTGGCCCCAGACTCGAGACCCGCTGTCGGCAGGCTGTGCGTAGCACACCCAGCTAGTCGTCCTTCCACACAATATAGCTATGAGATAAATGGGTACCATGGCATATATGATTAGAATGGTCATTTAAATCGCAAAGTTATTCGTCATTTTCTCCTAAAGAGGGCTCAAATTTCTACTTTTAAGTATTACATAAATCATAAACCATAGACTGCAGACTTTCTTCAGAAAATATATGAACTATCCAAAAGTAATTTAAAAATGTCTGCCTACATCCGTGTCCCTTTCTCCTTTAATTAAAAACCGATGGGGAACTCGTTCGTGTTATAGAAACATTTCATGATAGATTTGAAGAAACTCAAGTCGTGGACAGTGACCTGAAGAGGGAGGTACAAGTTTTGCAGTACACCCGGTCCAGTGATTGCTGTGTCATCCACGAAGTGGTATAAGCTTTTTTCTTTTGTGTGTGTGTGTGTGTGTGTGTGTGTCGGGGAAGAAGAGGCAGTGTATTTTCAGCAATTTATTAAATGATTGAACGCAGAGGAATGTTTTATAAAATAGTACATAATAGCATTTACTGTATACAACACAATTTTACATAATATTTCCTTCAATGTTTCTCACACATATAGGACTGACATTGGCACCAGTTTTTTAAACATTATATATTTATCATACTATATCCAACTTAAACTAATTCAGAATTAGTATCCATTACATTTTAAATAAGCTACACAGCATAAGACTCATCCTTAAACACAACACAAACTAACATTAGTGGAGATATTTTATATTTTACACATTATTGTTGCAATTACTCAATTTACATTTATATATATATATATATATATATATATATATATATATACGCGTAAAACTTCACACAATACATCGAGTGTGTACAAATGGGAAACGTTTTTTATCTGTCTGTATCTCATTTCATCATTTCGCTCAATGGAACACAAATCGAATAATTTAAAAAAAAATTTAAATTCCTTCCCACGTGCCATATACGAGAGAAATGAAAGGCAGTTCATACAGAAAGTATTGCTATAGTACCCATGTAATTGATAAGGGCTCCAGACAATTTGTGGTATATGTAATTGCTTGAGAAATTTTACAGTAATAGCGTCATTCCAGGGAGAACCCCCAGTGAGTTCAAATAGTACATTCGATCCCTATTTTTAAAGTAGACGGCCATCCAGTTAAGTCCTTCGCCACCGCTAACATCTGTATTTAGAATAAGTGCGCAGTAGTGTATCGTGCTGGGATCTTTAACGTTTCATTCTATGCAAACACACCGATAAATTTGGGGCGTGTGATTCTGCCACTATTCATTTCCCTCTGGAATGTATTCGCATCCATTTTAAAAGTCTGTGACTACACCTCTAAACCTATCGGCTAGCGGCTTGGCGAATTCCAATCTGACTGAGATGATTCCACTCTGCTGTGGACTTAATCCTTCGTGGGCTAGGTGGGACCGACTAACAAAGAAGACTATGTGGGGTCACCCAGACCCCAAACTTCAATGGTGAATTTCTGCCATATGCTTAAGTTTATATATACTAAAGTTTGTACATATGTTGCCCAGGACACGGCACGTGGAGCCAATTCACCATGTGTCCCCTTTTTTTTTTTTTTTTACATTTATTTAAGAATTTTTTAACTTAAAGAATTCAGCACTCAGAAACACTTTTTATATTCACAATATAGATTATAGAATAGAAAGAAATAGAAACATAGAACATATGAAACAATGTTTACTGTACACAGTCATCACATACATAGTTGGAGTGACTTTCGCAAAGAGCACATCACATTTTGTGCATGACTTTCTCGTCTTCTTATCCATCTTCCTCGGGCACTTTCCACATATCTTCCTACCTCCTGGATTAGGCCTTGGCTGGGGTGCTGCTTCTACCTCATCCATAAATGCCTTCATACATGCTCTAACATGCTTTGGCAAATATCTACCAGCTGACTCAAAACGTTTCTGGATTGCTGGTTTGCAGAGCTGTTCTGCTAAGTCTGCCAGAAATTTCCTTCGCCTTTGATTCCCTCGATACACATTGGGGGTTTTCTCCATGAAACAGCAACTAGCATTGTAAGCTGCAACATCTACCATCCAGTAGAAGATAACTAATGGCCATCTGTTTGTTATGCGCTTACATAAGTAAGTTTTGATAAGTTGGTCTAATCGATCAACAGCTCCTTTTGTGGCATTGTAATCTAGAATTACATCAGGTTCGAAAGGTTCTTCCTGCTGCTTTTTTTGGTCGAAATGCATGGTGCTTAATAACAGAACTGCCTTTCTTACCTTTGGGACATAGCTGCATATCATAAGATGCTGATCCCTACTAAAGCCAAACTTTGATGAATAGAGCTGACGATCATTTGAGGCTTGAAATGATTTAGGTATTTGGCGCTTATTTTTCCTCATAGTTCCTAAGAGTGTTAAATTTTTATCTAGTGGTTCTATGGCAAGGTGAACATCAGTAAACAGGTTGTCAGTGGTAACATTTCTTCCTGACTTCACAATAGTTTAAGATCTCGATCAACTCTTTGGGCTTGGTGGCGTTCTGGACCTTCAGGACCTTTTCCACTGTATATGTGGCCATTTAGAAGATACCCATTCTTAACGTCGGCCATACTCCAAACCTTTATGCCATACTTATCTGGTTTAGATGGCATGTATACTTTGAATGAGCATTTCCCTCGAAATGCGAGTAGAGATTCATCCACAGTTACATATGTGTTGGCTTTATAGTTTATTTGACATGCTTCAATAAACTTCTGCCAAACTTCGAATATATGCGCCAACTTGCCTTGTTCACCATTCCTTCGTTCTGCACGAGTAGTCATGTTATCAAATCTTATTGACCTTTTTATTTCTTTGAAACGGCCACGGCTCATAGAAGCACGATAAATTGGTGGACCGGTCTTAGTACCAAATAATTCATCAACTGGGCGGAAGCTATCTTTGTCCAGCCCAGATCTGAGATGAAGTCCTAGCCATGCCATCAGCTCAATAGAATCCAGCTGTTTCCATTTTTCACCATAGAGAGCACCACCTTTTTGATTTGTTGCATCGAGAACCAATTCAACAATTTCATCTGTGATAAAGAAGCTGAAAGTAGCAGATGCAGCATGCGTAGGTACACTTTCATGAACACCACCTTCTTCACGAACAATGTTTTGCCTCACATTTCGTCTAAGCCGGGGAGGCTCAGTGCACCACACAAAGTTATCTTTCCCTAACACAATGTTGTCATCATCATCATCATCATGATCGCTTGCATTGTCACTATCAAAACCACTAAAGTCACTGTCAGAAGATTGTTCAACATATTCATATTCACTAGCATCAGATAAGTCTACTTCTGATTCACTATCATCTGACAAATTTGGTTGGTCTACATCTACATCTCCCTCTCCCACCCTGCTAGGAGCATAAAACGTCGATATTGGAATTGACGTTGCCATTAGAATGAAAATCTAAGAAAATTTATGAAAAAATCTGAAAACAAAATTAAAATAAATTAGTCACATTGCACGCGAGGCGGGGTAAGGCAGACCCCATTCAAGTTTGCTACCCTGTCACTTCCAAATGGTGTGACATTTTTCTCTTATATTTTGTGAGTATATACCATACCTACATACAATAAAAGTCATAGATGACCAGGCTCTAAAAATAATATTTGAATGAATAGCAGATTTTGAAATATGCTTGGGGTCCAGTGGACTCCATCAGCCCAAGAAGGGTTAAGTGTGTGTTTACACTACCAGATAAGTCCGGGGTGATGTCAAACGGGTAATGGTTAAATTGTTCGATGAATTCCTTCTGCGTTACACCAATTCCTAATTCATCGCAATCATCGGCAATATGTGCAAGATTACTATAAGCTCTCGAGCAAAGCGGGAACACGGCGTCTGTTGAATTGTCCGTTTCTAATGTCTCCCCTAAGGCGTCTCCATTGACGTATAAGGTTATATTTTTAAGGCTGAAATTTTCGAAAGTAAAGACGTTTTCATTTATATTTCCCATTCACAGAAACGTGTTCCTGAATTCCAATTAATAACCTTTCAGGTAGAGCTCCCAGGGCGAGGTTTTCTATCTGCTTCGATGCCAACCCTGCTGGCACCGTGTATAGTTTGATCTGTACTCTGCTAATTGGGTATTTTACTGTGGCATGTAGTAATTTTTTTTCAAATTCTAATTGTTTAGTACAGCTTAATTTCACTCGGCGTACGCGAAGTTGTTTCCATAACATGAATCACCACAAGCTTTGCGCTCTTTTCTTGGTCAGCTCACAGATTTAAACAGATCTCAAGATTCGTGCGAGTGAGCTTTATTTTCATATCGACCTCATGTACAAGCAGCTTCTCCTGGAATGTGAAGTCTGTATGCAGGTGTCCAAAGCTTTCATATTTATTTTTAGAATTTTTAAATTTGTCCCTTATACTGCTTTCATCTTTAGCCTGATAATAACACTTGGAAGTTAAAAAGGTCTCCTTCGCTTCTTTTGAAAAGTTGAGGACATTTTCCAGATAGGCTCGTCGGTGATAGTAACCCGTTCCTGCAAAGATGTTGACCTGATTTAAATACACATCACACTGTCTGAATATGGAGTGTAGAAAGTTTGTATCTGGAAATACTGTACAGTGTATTTGTCTTCGCAATCAGTTCCATCTGAATGCGCTATACGCAGTTTAGCGTACATGTGCACACAGCTTGGACCAAAAAAATAAGGGCCTGACCTGTGGATCACGAATTCTATAGGGGCACCCGGAGAACTAATTGTGTTTAACGGGTTAATCGTAATAAAGTCACTGTGCTCAATAGAAACTTGAGTTGGGGGCATGTCAAAGAGGGATAGCTCCGACTTACAACATCGTGAACTACACGGATGGATGAAACGAGCCATGACGAATCAGAAATAGTGCCACCTCTCTCGACAAGTAGTAAGCAGCCTATGATTCATGAGAGTAATGTCCTTAGCTTATATCAGTTAAAATAATTATCAACCATAGGTTTCAGTCGCATATAACACTTCTTTTTTGATGTCCTTTTACACTTAACGCCAGGTGTTGGTAACCGCTTCTTCTTCCGGACAGATTTCTTCTTCCCACCACCGCACATTTTTCTCTTTGCATCTTTAATGATTTTGTGCCGTTTAGGCTTTAAGTGCATTTTTAGAGCTTCTTTGGGCCTAGCCCACACCATTATATCTTCTACAGTGCTAAGGTCTGACTGTAGTGCTTTCTTCCCGAGTTATCTGGCACCCTTCTTCACCAAGAGGACAGCTGTACGCAATATTGTTGAAAAAATGGAGCCAAACTGGTATCTCACACCTCGATAGAATGTGAAAGGCTTTCGGTTCATTATAGCACAGTGGGACGAAAGTGCAGCTTCACTGTTAAGCTCCCGTCACCGAATGGGAAACTTTTTCCCTCAATCGTTGTTATATATATTGAGATAGGGTTAATAGATTAGTTGCGACATTGACATAATGAGGTTTGTCATATGTAATGCTCAAGCTCTGTCCTCTACGATTGGGAATGTGAGTGATACGCAGCAAGCGCGCCTGGGTTTCCCCAACAAACTGATGCTGCACGATATTGCTGTAAATATAGCACATGTCTGGGTCAGCGTGGCCATCGTTCAACTTCTCCAATTTCAGCTTATACATAACGCTGACCAGGTCATGTTGTGCTTCGTGAAAGGTATCTCTTTGAAGGACTGCACCATATCGGCCCTCGGGAATAATTGTGAACAGCTTTAATATTTAATATTTCTTTAATATCATCAACGTGTGGACAGGCGTGTCTATGTTTACGACTTCAAAAAGTAAATTGGCTGTTAGGTACGACTTTTCAAGACTTATTTAAACCCCACACAATATCCGAAGCTGTGTCATAATGACCGAGCCCTAGTGTTTCTTTTGTGCTATAGTACTGTGTCCCAACGAACAAGACTGATCGCACAGTATCATCTAAGGTTATGCCTAATTTTTCACACTCGTCGAATTTGGTGGCTAACTGAAATTCACAAACTCCAACCTTATATGACTGATGACCCAATCCTATGGGGCCGAGGAGTTCTGTTACAAAGTTGGCCAGTGTATTGCCAGTATGAACAGAGAGAAGAAGAGGACGGGAGTGTGGCATAGAAGTGGTTAGGCGCCATGTTGCATACTATTTAAACTTCATTATTGCATCAGCTTTTATATAGGTATTAAAGCTTTCTGGGTACCCTAGACATTTCACCAGGTACATTTTTCTCTCTCCTGTACCTTTGCTACCTAAACTTTTTCAATTTTAAACACGTTTTTACCTAAATTAAATGTCACTTTCTGCAGCTCCTCGCAGTAAAAGCCTCCTGCGATTTCTTCCCCATTCAAATCTTCAACGTAATACAGCATTATCTCGCCTTTAGGTCTCATAGCCCTAACTTTAAAAACCTCATGTGTACAACCTTGCTCAAAACCTTTCGCAAATTTATTACTCAAACGCCACAGCCTCACATAATCAATGATTTTGAAACGTGCAGAGTGTGGTGGCGCTCTACGAATATATCTTCTCACCTCACACTCTGTGTGCGTACCTCTTTCTAAAACCTCGTTAGGTGTTGTCCCAATTGCACGATGGTGTGAACGGTTGTAGGATGAGGCCAGCGACTCCAGAATGTGTATATATCTGTATGTATTTTTATGTGTAAAATAACGATGCATGCGTTCCTTTACGGTACGTTGAACTCTTTCAGCTAAAAAGGCCTTATGTATAGAATTGGTAGTATAGTAGCTGATATTGAACTCTGTCAGCATGTACTGAAAAGCTCGGCCTATAAATTCTTTCCCCATATCCGGACAAACATATCCAGGAATCCTGTTTTCTTTCAACATCAGCGTTTGGTAGCTTTAGCAACTCTTTCAGGCGATTTATTTTTCAGGCGTATTAACCACAGATATCTAGAGATACATTTATTATGAATAGGATGTAGCGGTGGCCACCATTATACACTGAATATCTTTGCATATCTGTTAAATCTGTCTGCCAAATAGAGTTAATCGATGCAGCTTTTTTCTTGGCTGTTTTAAACCTTTTTCTCACCGGCTCATGAAGTGTATAAGCAACCTGCTCCCGCAAAAACCTCTCAACATCTTTTTTACCTACTCCCCCATTATAAACAACTCTGTACAGTCTATTAACGCCGCCGTAGGATGCAGGGCTAGAGATGTCATAATAGCGTTTTCTTAATATTTTAGACATTTGCGTATTTTAGAGGCACGCGGAGAGGGTTAACCGTTGTTGTTTGGTCTCTTCTTTCTCCTTTTCAGAGATGCCACCGATGGGGGTGATGGCTTCCTCAGTTGTGGCACATGCGAGGATTGCTCCAAGTCTTTTAACCTGTTCAGAATAACTCTCATTGTTTTGGGGACATTTATTTGTTGTAGTCTTGCTTTACTATGCTTCCATCCTGATGGTGTGGGCCTATCCTACTTTCTCACCAGGTCATGGACGATGTCAACGATATTCGAGCCCTGTACATTTGTTCCTTCAACAATGACATCACATGTATCGGTCCACTATATGATGTGGTCCTCATTCAATAGATTATAAAGACTTAAGCCTTTATTCCTCAATGCATGTGGGAGACTGCTTTTTAATGCAGGTTCGATATGTTGTGGGGTCGTTCCGTTATTCTTTGACTGGTCATCTCGAGTGATCTCAGGTCCTATGCCTCCATGCTCAACGTTGTCTGTGCTGTGCCTAATAACTACGGGGACCTCTGTCGGATTCTTATAATTTTCGTACTCATGAAGAAATTTCTGCAGAGCCTCTTGGTATAAGATTCTTTTCTCATCAGGTGACTTTTCATTGTTTGATAGGTCTAAAAATTCGCTTTCCATTCTTTTAAGCCTGCTTTTACGGGGCTCTAGAACCGTATCTGGACTCTTTGAGCTTTGCAACGAAGCATACACCTCGTGTGGAATCACGACTACTTTCTTCATCATATTAATCTGGTCAGTAAAGGCCCCAAAACTGAAAATAAGATGGGGAGGAATGAATCCTCTCTTTGTACAATAATTCATCTTTTCTTCCCCATAGTTTGTCTTTTACGAGCGAGTGTACGTATTATGTTTTTGTAACGGCGTAGGCGAGCCTTCTGAGGGGTTTCATTGGTACATTACATTTTATAACGTTAAGACAGATGTCGCACATGCCTTTTAAAAAGTAGGAGTCAATATTTTCAACAAACTGTTGCAATGCCCGGGGCAGTCGATGTAAATTTTTTATTAATTCATGGTATTTCTTTAGCCTCTTTGTCATTCTAGAATATACACCGTTTCAGGTTCGTTTGGGAATATATTCGTTCTTTGAAGCACATTAACGTGTTTCGCGGGTGAAGGTCACAAAGCAAATATCCGTAACGTTGACTTGTAGCTTCTTTATAAACTTCCAAAACTCCTTACGCTGATTCGGGAACATTTGATTGGCTAATACCCCAATTTGTGACACATCTCTACGTTGCGCGAATAAGACTGGATATTGTGTATATAACGACACATCGCGCATGTATCTATTTTTGAAAAATAGATTCTGATTGATGAAGAATACGCTTATGGTAAGATGGTGAGAGAACACTGTAAATGTCTCGGCAAACGTTTTATCCATTTCTAACATGAGATCGTCAAATACAATGACTATGTTCAGTTCTCTTTAACGAATTAACATCATATACACCTTTGCGGAACAAAATATCATCTTGGTACTCGTTGAATATTGACTGGTATGTCGAATTACACCATATGATTTTATGCACAAATTTTGAAAACATCTCCCCTTATCTTTAATGATTTTAAGCATAAACACAGTATTACCACAACCTGTAGGGCCAGATATAATCCATGTGGACGGGCTCGTGAACCTGAATTTTTCTACAGAATCCATTTCTGACACGTCACACTCCTAAGTGGAACATTCACAAAATATAATAAATTTTTATTTGATGTTCCTTACATTCTACAGTCTTGTTTTTCCTCTTCTTCCACAGAACCGTGAATGACGATGAGGTACAGCAACATGTCCCCATCATCGATATTACAGTCGATTCCGATGACAGTGTAGTTTTGGCTACAGGCTTCACCCCCGCTAGCGAGGGCTACGTCAAAGGCACTGTCGTAACACCACTTCCCTTTGATCAGCGAACTTCAGCGACATTGAGTCTGGGTAGTAGATGGATGGGAGACCGTCCACCGCGTCCAGATTATGTAGCGACCCGCGGTTCGGATCCCACATAAAGCTGTAGGTCCCTTCCATCACATGACCTTAGATGTTGCGAAGGAGGTTAAACACACCCAATAATTATTATACGCCGCTAGCAAACCCACACCAGCATCATCTGTAGCGCCCCTCCGCGACAATTCAAAGCGGAGGCATGATGATGAATCGCCTCCCACGCCAGGTATAAAGCGTGCCAGGAATTCACCGGTTGTTAGACCCCGAGTAATAGATCCCCAGCTCTCTACGCCTTACGACACAACCCCCACATTAGTTCCTTCCAGAAATAAAAATGTACCCCCCCCTTATTCTTGTTCAATTCCGGTCTCATCCTCCACAGCAACACCAGCTTCTCGTTTTGTGGAGAGCAGTATAACATTCAAGCTGGTAAGCACCGCTACCCCGACCCAAGCCCTGACTAGAAATCCGTACGTATTCAGGGTTGACCCGCGATCCATGTACAGCAATGGTGTTGAGGACGGACTGCGCGCGTAGTTGAACGTATTGTGGCGTTTTTCCTTCAGAACAGCGACGAACGTGAAGTAAGGACGAGGATGTCCTTCGGGATTGGGTCAGATGACGGGGATGTAGATGATTTTTGGGTAGTAATACCATACAGACGCTTGGCCGCTATACATATAGCGTATATTAATGGCCGTATAATGTCGGCCTCTTAAAGTAGTACAACCTTCAACATGGACAACTTCACGATAGATATTGACCAGGTGTTCCGTGTTGCAGGTCATACGGCCACACTTTAAACTCTTAACTTCAATTCTCAGGCTATTTATAGACGGCATATAGACACCGAGCGTGGTTGCGGCTTTATAGCAGTAGTTTTGCCCCCATATGTTTACTGCTAAGTACAATCGTGTATAATATCTGGCTGCCTGCGGTTGTGCAGCGTGCCCGTAAACTGGCTTCAGATTGCAAGCTTGAGTTTGACTGTAATATGTGTCCTGAAGAGCTGAGAAGGGTAGAGTAGGAAATAGATGTTTGTATAGTTGTATTTGGAATGGATGATCGTCATAGGACTGTGTATGTTTTTAAAAGCTGTGTGAGAGTTCGTACAAGGGCCCTACTTTTTTAGGGTTGTCAGAGTCAACATATCTCCCCATCCGTTATATAAGGGCTCTTTACGCTAGTTATGATAAAATTCGAAAATATGGAAGGCCTCATGATTTCTGTAAGGGTTGTATCAAGTTTGCGGATGATATAGTGAAACATTGTAAGGAATGCCACATGGTATGTGAGCAGTGTAAAAGCCCCAAATGTGAAAGTCGTGTAGTGAAGCTGAGAAGAGGGACTGTAATATGTGAAGACGCACATTTTTCAATAATAATTGCTTTCACCTCCATAAGTCAATTGGCCCTTGCAGGAAAATGAGAATCTGTGAATGTGGTATGTTTCATATGATGGATAATTGGGGGAAATTCACGCATAAATGTGATGAAATTCACTGTTCTACATGCCATGAGAAATATAAGGTAGATGGTGTAAAGCAAGTATGTTATATGAAAGATGCTAAGCCTAAAAATAGACTTTGTATAAATGTGTACTACGATATAGAAACATATACGGTTGCTGAAACCAAAGAGGTTATCCCACATCTACTTGTAAGCCAGACTATCTGTGATGAGTGCATGGAAGTCGAGTGTGATGAGTGTCACAATTGTGGTAAACAAACAAACGTTTTTAAAACAAACACATACGACAACTCCGTAAAATTCTTTGTGTCCTATATTGTCAAGTTAGCGGACAAGTTCAAATAGATGACTGTGTATATTCTTGCCCATAACGGGGCAAAATTTGACACAGAATTCCTTTATAAGGAGCTGCTTGAATACGAGTCATCGGAGATATTTACAGGCGATCCCTTGAAAAGAGGAATCAAACTTATACAGGTGCAAATAAGAGGTAATGTTCAGTTTAAAGACACCCCGCTGTTCACACTTTGTAAATTAGCCAAGCTACCCAAGGTGATGGGCGTTTCCGCCGAAGTTTCGAAAAGATATTTCCCTAACACTTTCCTGACCTGCGACACTTTAAATTACGTAGGCATGCCTTCCCCCAAGCATTACTTTAACTACGCCAACATGAGTGATAGTAAACGTAAAGATTTTGATCGCTACTACAACAGTTTTAATTAAAAAATTCCATACAATATAGCGGCTGAATGTGAGCGTTATTGTGTGAATGATGTGCGCGTGCCTAGAGTATGTTTCCAGGCCTTTAGAAGGTTGTAAATAGAACGGTTCAAATGCGATCCGCTGCAAGTCGCAACCACGATCGCCTCATTGTGCTTTACGGTGTTCAAGAACAATTTCATGCTTAAAGAAACACTAGCCGTCAATCACAGAAACAATCCGCGCAGTTATGAGCATAAGACTATTTAGTGGCTCATACACCTACAGCAGCAGACCGGTGTATACATAAAACACGCCCGCAACATGCCATCAAGGTCAATGGTAGTGTATTTGGGTGGACGGCCTAAGCGTAGACCGTGTCACTGGTGAGAAGAGAGCGTACTCCTTTAACGGTTGCTGGTGGCATGAATGCCGACGTCCTGGGTGTGGTAATGTGGGAGATATCCATGGTAGATTTCCTGCCGACAGTCTTGCATGGACCCGCACCCGCGATCAGTTTATAGGTTCCCAGTTCATTCACAAGGTCTTGTGGGAGCATGAATATAATGCACAGATAGAAACAGATGGGGAGTACCAAGAAAGAAGTAAACACCATCAAATGTTCAATGGTGTTCGATCCTCTCAGATGCGGTAATAGCTTGTTCGGTGGGCGTACAAATACCTTCAAGCTGTACTTTCCACCTGCAGAGGGCGTAAAGCTCCATTACTACAACTTTTGTATTTTGTACCCCTACGTGATGAAGAACAATCTGTAACCCGGTACAGCACCTGAAAAACTGGTGGGTCCAGCTCTGCCCACCATCGAAGAGTTCTCAGCAAATTTGAACGAGAAGTATTTCGGTCTTTCTTTCGTAGACGTGCTCGACCCTTCGCAAATTATTGATACCGATCTTACCGGTTATTACAGACCACAAGATCATGTTTCCCCTGTGCATGAAGTGAGCAAAGGAGAACAATGGGGCATGTAATCACACAGCCACAGAAGATCAGAGGCGTATATACAAGCACTGAGGTCTTCCTAGCCGTTCGCCACATCTAAGGAATATTGAAGATATAATGTATGAGGTGTGGAGGTTTCAGAAGCTACCCAACCTTTTCACACCATATGCAAACATTTTTTTGAAGGATAAGGTAGAAGTATCAGGGAATCCGCGAGGAGTTGAGACCGAAAATGAAAAATCGGCGTATATTCAGTGCTACCGTGACCGTGAAGGGATACAACTTGACCGGTCCCAAATTGCAAAGAACCCGGGCAAGCGCTTTAGTGCAAAGTCGTGCCTAAATAGTCTTTGGGGAAAATTTGCACAGAATACAGGCAAGGGGAACGTTCATCTAGCACAGTTATAACGAGGTGTGGGATTATGCCAATGCTCCCGATGAAGAAGTCATGGAGATCGTGAATGTAGGTAATACGTACATAATAATGTACAACATTACCGAATTGCCCACAGATACATTACGTGTTACAAACATACCTGTAGTCAGCTTCACAACCGCATACGCAGGCATCAAACTTTGGGGACTACTGCATTCTCTTGGGCGGAGGGTTCTGTACGCAGACACAGATAATGTGATATTCACAGAGAGGGAGAGTGAATACATGCCGCCTTTTGGGGAATTCCTCGTAGAGTTGACTGATGAGATCAAGGATGAGTATGGGGATAGTGCATACGCTGATTCTTTTTTATCAACATCTCCAAAAACTTATGGGATACGGGTGAGGGTAGGGAAGGAGATGAAATATATTGTGAAGACGGAACGTTAACTTTGACGCTTTGAAGGAGCTAGTATGCTTAGAAGATGAGGGCGACCAACCGCCCCAGCTGACTGTAGGGACCCACAATTTTCGGGCACAGAAAATAGGGGGCGTGAACACGTATAGGAAACGTAACCAGGTTCCTGGCAACTACGATACCGTACCCTTTGGGTACCATAGCCCTTGATTGTTTTGTTATATACAAACATACATATATATATAGATATATATATTTGTTTATTTACTTGTTAATGATATGTTTATTTATTTATTACGCGTATTTGAGTGTATACACACACACACATATATATATATATATGAAAAATTATTTCACGAAAGTGACACGTGAAAAGTATTTATGATGAATAAAACCACGAAGGAAAAAAGAAACACAAAGGGGTGCTCAAGCGCTTTCGTCTAGTGTTCCTGAGGATGTCATTAGACGAAAGCGCTTGAGCACCCCTTTGTGTTTCTTTTTTCCTTCGTGGTTTTATTCATCATATATATATATATATATATATATATACACGTTACAGTCAAAGTGTGTAACCAGCCATTTAGCGTAATGGCTGTAACTTTTAGTCATTTCGCGAAATGACTAAAATCTTCAGCCATTTCGCGAAATGGCTGAAATTCCACCTTCGTCATTTCGTGCAATGGCTAAAATGACTTTTGTCATGAATTCATAGAAATAACAAACATCACAATAAAATTGAAAACCTTTATTTAACTTACTAAATCTGTTAAATCATACATACATCAACAGATCTGTTTAAATAAGTGAGAAACACTTCAAATACTCTTTTTAACACATTTGAACACATTTGAATTTGAATTTTGAATATACAGGTTTTCAAATACTAACCGGGCCTCCATATTATTCCGATGTACGCCATTGAAGGTTAAGTCGTGTTATTTTCGTTAAAACTAACGAAAATAACAACTTACAAGATCATTTGCCCAGTTAGGTCAACTGTATGCCCGGTTAGGTCAACTGTATGCCCTTGACAATTGGTTAGGTGAAGTCGTATTATTTTCGTTAAAACTAACGAAAACGTAACCTAACCAATTCTCAAGGGCATACAATTGACCTAACCGGGCAAATGATCTTGTACGAAATGACCAAGGTGGAATTTCAGCCATTTCGCGTAATGGCTGAAAATTTTAATAATTTACGAAATAACCAAGTGAAACAGCCAATTCGCGAAATGATTAAAAGTTTCAGCCATTACGCGAAATGGCTGGTTACACTTTCATTGTAATATATACACCATAAATTATTTACTTGTTCGTGATATGTTTATTAAATAAATTATGTTTCAATTAGCGTTTCATTTTCTCCTTCGTGTGTGTGTGTGTGGTGCAGAAAAAAATTCTAAGCTCCGCCCACTGTATGATCAATCAAAGGGTTACGTGACTCCTGCTACTACCTAGGCATATTTCTACCCATGCGTGCTCACTTGACCGCAGCAAGCCTTGGATCTCAGACGTGTATTTTGAAGAATTCGCACGTAGACGTTAAATAGTGATGGCTACCTTTGATATTGCGTGCTCGACATTTATGAAGTGGTCTTCGATAAAGTCTACAGATGTGGTGAATACTGAAAGAATCCCTAGCCCTCCCTCCTTTGAGGCTTTTAAGGCTACATTGAACCGTGCGAAGCGTGAGGAGCAAGAGGTTCAAATACTCTATGGATATTCTGGCGAGAGTAATGCCGGATTTCCTGGCACAAACAATGTAATGGACGATGTCGTAGGACTAAACTGCGTAAAGGCGTACATTACCGTGAAGTGAAAGAAACAACACGTGCAGAAGAGAAGCAACGGGTATGGGTAGCGAGTCTTGTTTATGAATGGTGTGACAAGCGGGGTTATGTCATGCTGCATCATACTGTACCGAGTACGCATATCCTGCAGCTGAAAATGTAAACCTTGTCATCATGGACAATCTGAAATATCTACATCATTACGTTCATATACATCATGACGAGGTTCGCAGTGAGGTTGTGGCTAGAGGCCTGTGCGAGTTTTTAATTGAGTTTAGAGACGAGTATCGCTTACTAAGCAAAAAGGATAAATATGGGCACATGTTTCTCTCAAATAGTGCGCGGAGTATTAATAAAATGTGCGTAGTTCGAGAAAATACAATGTTGAATACTCCTGAACGAAAATATCGGGTGCGTATTCTGGGGAGTGGGAGTTGTAAAACATTAAAGCCGTTATTACTTCATGTATCAGAGAAATTTTGATTGCCCGGCATAAAGGGACACAAGTATTCACATGACTCTTTCATGCTGGAACAAACCCATACACGATTCACTAACGCATGGTATGACACGCCCCGTGTGGTGTGACTCATTTCCCCACACCTCCCTCAGTGCCAAACCGCGCACCGGCTGCTCATAGTCATCTCAGAGCTTGACCCGACTGGATGTGCATTCCTCACAATAGAAAACGATGGAGCTTCCGTTGAGCAGCATTCGCAATGCCGTATACGATGTGTCCGTGATGAAGTCATTGCGAGTGTTCAGGCGTAAAACCGGTGCCGTTAACTATGTACTTGAAACGACTTGTAGACAAACAAACTCTGGTAAACGGAATGTTATTTATTTAAGTGCTGAGGAGATGAATAGAATCGTCATGATAGTTGAGAAGTTGGGCGAGGATCGTTATGAAATTCCTGCAGGTGTAGGCACAAGAAGAGAGCAGATTAGTGATGCACCCTCATACACCATTATTTTTACGATATGTATAAATCGCGACCCTCGCGATATACGGCTGATGTGGAAGAATGCATCTGATAATAACGTTCTTCTCCCCACGCGAAACAGTTTCATCCTCGACAGAATGTTTGAAATCGTCATCCGTGTTACCGATATGCTTTATTTTGTCAAGGTTCTTCAAGACGCATACACCGCTCTGCTGGACGGGTTTACCGAGTGTAGGACTGAATAAGGCGAGAATGGTCTAGATCTGGATGCGGATTTAAAAGGTATAGACGACTCTTCGAAATATCTTGAACTTTAGTACAAAGGACTTGAGCGGTACAAGGCTGAGCTCACCTACACTGTTCACCCTGAAGAGCTATTTCTTTACATAACAAGCAGCTCTCGCCACGACTTAGAAGATTATTTCAACTGCCGATATGCGTTGTGAAGACGAGTTCACGGTTGAAAAGCTCGGATTGGAAAGAATAAACCCTCGATTGGAAAGGAGTGTTTATAAACTTGAAATTAATAATGATGTTGTGGCGAACGATGCCCTCTTTGTGCGTGCTTTTGATTGCTTTCTGTCCGTGTTTAAAAAGAGTGATAACTACCAACGAATTGGCACAAAATCGTATTGAACGAATTGAAGGCCCTTTACATCGAGTATAGGCATCTGCATACCTTGAGTGGTGCAGTAATGTTAAATCATATTTATTGCATAGTGTAAAGCAACGATGCTGTAACTATAAACTCGATCAGATGCGAATTTAGTATTTTAATTAGGCATAGTAGAACATAAAGCGCGTGTATTTTGATGTATATTATTTTGAAGTTTATATATGTAAATGTGTATTTGTTCGTATTAAACTTGTATATATATTTCTCCTGTGCTATTATTATTTTTCATATTTATATACAAGTGTGTATTTGCTCGTATATATGTTAAATATGTAGAGATTTTTCCTGTACTAATATTATTATTTAAGAATATATATGTATATATATATATATATATATCATCTCACTAAAATATTTCAAAGAATAGTTAGAGAGAAAATTTATGACTTTTTGGAAACTCGGAAAAAATTCAATGATAACCAACACGGGTTTTGGACAGGCAGATCATGACTATCACAACTAATAGAACACTACAACAACATTATTGATGCACTTGAAAGTAATGAAAACTATGATGTGCTATACACAGACTTTGCTAAAGCGTTCGACAAGTGTGACCATGGAATCATAATACATACACTGAAATATATGGGAATAACAGGAAGAGTAGGGAAATGGATATATAATTTCCTTAGTGAGTGGCGGCAAGTCGTTACAGTACAAGGAGTATCTTCATGAGAATCAGTGGTCCTCAGCTCAGTACCGCAAGGAACAGTATTAGCTACACTACTCTTCATAATCATGCTAACTGACATAGATGAGGACGTTATCAGAGACAGCACAGTAACATCCTTTGCCGATGACACAAATATCAGTAGAACTATAAGAAACGCAGAAGATATATGATCTCTACAAACCGACATAAAGAGAAGCTACAAGTGGAAGGAAGACAGCCATATGAAGTTTAACACCGAAAAATTTCAGCTGTTACGGTACGGAAAAAGAGAAGTCCTAAAATCCATGGAATATTATACCCCAAATGGACAGGAAATTCAGAGAAATTCCAGAGCAATAGATTTAGGAGTTGTAATGACAGATGATGCGAAATTTGAAACAAAAAATAAGATAGCGGTAAACAGAGCAAAGAGAATAACGGGACAAATATTGAGAACCTTTAAACGAAGGGATAGGAATGTAATGATTCCTCTACTGAAAATCCTGATCATACCCAAATTGGAATACTGCTCGGTCCTAACATCCCTTATAAAAAAGAAGATATTAGACAACTGGAAGAGATCCAGAGAAGCTTCACAGCCAAGACCAATGGGTGCAAAGAACTAAATTACTGGGAAAGGTTACGAGAACTAGATCTATATTCACTGGAAAGGAGAAGAGAGAGATACACCATTATTTACAGTACACTTGGAAAATAATGGAGAAAATAGTCCCTAATCTTACTCTGAACCCTATAACTCCCCAAACAACGGTGGAAAGTAGAAGCGGTAGACTGTCTCGACTTCCCAAATTGAAGGCGAGACAGGGAACATCCTTAACCCTGACAGAAAATAGTTTTGTGGTGAGAGACCAAAACTGTTTAATCAGCTGCCCAAATACCTAAGAAATACGAAGGGAGTTGCAGTGGACATCTTCAAAACAAGATTAGACGCCTGGCTCAGAACAATCCCCGATGAGCCTGGCGTACCTGGCTATGTGAGGTGGAGAGCACGAGAATCCAACTCACTACTTCACCAGGCCAACTCGAGAGGAGGGGCGACAAGCTTGACCTTCGCGAAATGAGGAATCGTCGCGCGGAACCTTTGAAAGGTTGTAAGGTAAGGTGTGTGTATATATATATATATATACAGGGCGTCCCAAAAAAATGTATACACACTTTAAATAATTATAAAGGCAGTGTTTATTAAAATACATTTCATTTTCAAAATGTAATAGAATCTACAGACATTATTTAATTGTTTTTTCAACGCCTGTTTTCAAACTGACGTCCGTTCTGGTCCAGGCACTGCTGATAACGCGAAGCAATGGAATCGCAAACATCACGAAACATTTCGTTTGGTATTTGTGTGCATTCTCGTTCAATGGCTGCTCTCAATTCAGCGACTGTTGCAGGTTTTATAGCGTAGACTTTGTCTTTTAAGTATCCCCATAAAAAAAGTCTAGTGGTGTGAGGTCTGGTGAACGCGGAGGGTATTCTACGAAACCCCTTCGTCCAATCCACCTGTTTGGCAAGATCTCATCAAGGTAGGATCTAACATCGCGATGGTAGTGTGGGGGTGCCCCATCTTGCTGAAAATAAAACTCCTCATCTTCAAAGTCCTCTCTAATGCTTGGCATGACAGACTGTCGCAGCAAGTTCAAGTAAACGGGACCAGTCACAGTAGCGTCAAAGAAGAGTGGTCCAATTAATCCTCTTGATGATAAGCCGCACCACACTGTAACTCCTGGTAAATTAACATGATGTTCCACCATAACATGCGGATTCTCAGGTCCCCAGTAGGTGCAATTGTGGCGGTTAATTGAACCACTTAATTTAAATTTAGCCTCATCACTCCACACAATCTTTGTTGGAAAGTGTGCATCTTCTACACATCGTGCCAAGTACCACTCGCAATACTCCACTCTTCGGTCCGGATCATCTTCATTAATAGCATGGACTAATCTTGGAATGTAACTTTTCCATTGACAGCGCTTCAAAATGCGTTGGACAGACGATTTTGAAATTCCTACCTCACGACTCGCTTGCCGCACAGATTTTCTTGGACTTTGGTGATACGTTTCCAGTACTCTTTCTTGCTTTGTGGGGCTTGTCGATGTCCGTGGTCTTCCGGAACGCTTCTTGTGGACATTCTGAACAGTTCCATCGGCTTCAAACTTATCTCTAATTCGAGTGATGGTAAGTCGCGTTGGTGGATCTGTTTGAAACTCCCTCCTAAACTGTCTTTGCACTTAAACTGCGTTTTCACACTTCCAGCAGCATTTTAGAATGAATTTCCTTTGTTCAAAGCTTAGTCTGACTGCCATTATTAATTCTAATGGGTTTAACCTGGAAAGAAAGAAACATCAATTGAGCTATCAGCTGTTAAAGTGTGTATACATTTTTTTGGGACACCCTGTATATATATATTATATATATACACACACATATATATCGTTTAATGTGTGTATTTTTGCTGTATAGATTTCTTCTGAACTATTTTTGATTGTATATTTATTTCCTATATATTTCATAAATGTTAAATTATTTCCAATAATTCGTCTAAATAAAGAGAATGGCGTAGTTGTGTTTTATTACCCAATAAACGATTGAAACAAGTGCTTTCATGGGTGTGTATATATATATATATATATATAAATGTTATTAAGAAATAACTGGGTTGATGTGAATATATATGTGGACGAGGCTCGGGGATGTTTTTTTTCTTTGTGGTTGAAGTATGATCCTTTTTAACGGTGGGGACTTTAAGGGGGGGATAGATAAATATTATTAAGGAAATTTCTAGTTAAAGATTGTGGATGTTTTGGGAAGGAGCTGTTAATGCTGAAATTATGAATGAATTCTCTTTCGTTGTGGAAAGATAAGTAGGAAGAACAAAGTTGATAGGCGCGGTGAATTAAGATTTTGATCCTGTTAATTTTGTATGACGAAGAGGTGTGGCTTAGGTAATTAGTACTTAGGCCTGTGTATGTAGGTTTCCGATATATGGAGGTGCTGAGTTTGTTGTTTTGCTTTGTTATTATTATATCTAAGAATGGTAGGGTGTTGTTGGATTCGTCTTCTTTAGTGAACTTAATGTTTTTGTGTTGGGAATTGAGATAGTTAAGAAAAAGAGGCATGATTGGCTTTATTAAAGAGGAGAAAAGTGTCATCGACGTATCTTTTATATAGGTGTGGTTTGTAATGGGTAGGGCGATGGAGTAGCCAGTTATTTTCATGGTGACAGAGAAAAGTGTTGGCTAATATGGCACTTAGTCCGGATCCCATAGCTAGTGAGTCGGTTTCTTGGTAAGAGTTGTTTATTGAAAAAGAAATAGGTGTCTGAAGCTGCAAGCGTTAGCAGTTTGGTGAATTCCTGTTTCGTTAAATGAAGAAGAACTGTGTTCGGATTGTTGGAAAATAAGTTGGTGATGCAGAGGTTGATGGCTTCTTTAATTGGTACATTGGTGTAGAGCGAAACTATGTCAAAACTGTGCAAATAGAAGCTGTTTCAGTTATTTATGATCAGTATTTTTTTGGCGAATTCATAGGAATTGGGGACGGAATATTCATTCTGGGTTAGGGGGATTAGGGTGGGAATTAGGAATTTTGCTAGTTTGCAATTGTGGGCGGAGTACACCGAAAGGATGGGTCTAATGGGTAAATTAGGTTTGTTTATTTTGGGGAGGCCGTAAAGAATACCTGGGACGAGCCGGAAGGACGTACTAGGTTTTAAATTTCTTCCGAAATTTTATTTTGATTGTATAATTTTTTGACGAAACGGTTGATTTTTTTGCAAGTTTTAGGGAAAGAGTTAGTGGATTATCATTGGTCTTTTTGAATTTGGTGAAATCATCGAGATTTCAGATTCATTTCTATTTTTACAAAGGAAACTAAGAAATGTCAATAGAATTAGTGGAAAATAAAATAGAGTTGCATTTAGTTAACTCTGTCACTACAAATACTGTAAAGTTGAAATAATCTTTGAAATAAGAGGTAAACAATACGGTATGATAGTAGAATGACCGCAAAATGTTAGATTTCAATGCAATTGCACATGTTGATCAATGTTGCAAGAGGTTATGGAACAAGGGAGGAGGGGGTTATGCAACAAGGGGGAGGGGGTTATCCCCCAAGCTGCAATGAAGGGAATCTCCCAAGCAAGCTGGGAGAGTCCACCTATCCTCTTTGGGGGAGAAGTTTGGACGGCCTCACCCCCCGAATGGGGTATACATAACTTAAGAGAGGGAGAGAAAGGAGTAGGGTCTTTTGGGGAGAAAGTGGGACGGCCTCACCCCCGAAAGGGAAACCTAACCTAAGCCCTAACCTAAGAAGGATAGAGGGTGCTCGCCTGGCTCCTTCCAGACGCATAGTGAGAGTTCATCCGAGCGCCCGCTGTCTTATAAGATCCTAATCAGCAAGTTGGCTTAATCCGCCAGTTGGCTTAGAAGGTTTTTAGAAGGCGTAAATGGTTGAGTTGCCAGATTGCGCTATTTATTTAATTAAAGAATATATTCTTGAAAGTTGGCTTTCCGCCAGGTGGCTTAGCCCGCCAGTTGACTTAACCCGTCAGTTGGCTTAACCCGCCAGTTGACGTAGAAGACCTAGAAGGCAGGTGTATATATTAATTAGCTTTTCAGCTGCCAGATTGCCCTATTCAGATATTTTTGACAGTTGGCCTAGAAATCCGTCAGTCGGCTTAGAAGGCAGCCATTTGGTATACATATAATTAAATAATAATATCGTGTATATATACACCCAAAATAAAAATTAATAATAATATAAGAAATACGAACGAGGAATATATGTATAATCAAAAAATAAAAATAATAATATACAAAACGACGGAGTATAGTCATCAACATACTAGTACAGGAAAAAAATACATATACACACACACACAATTATATTAAATAATTAAATATATTGAAAATGAAAAATAATAATATTAACTATATTGAAAATAAAAATGATAATAGAACAAAACATTGGAGTATAATCAACATATTAGTATAGGAAAAAAAAATATATATACATAATTATATTAAATAAATAATTAAATATATTGAAAATAAATATACTTCAAAATACTTTATATTCTACGGCGCAAAACACTAAACTCCCACGTGATCGAGTCCACAGTCACATTATTATTGCTTTGCACTACACGGTAAATACGTCCAAGCATTATTTCACCGCTCAAGGTGTGCGGGCGCCTATACTCGTTATAAATGGCCGTCATATCGTTCAATACTATTTTTGTGCCCACTTTACATTCGGTTGGCAAGTTATCTTTAAACACGGCTAGAATACAATCAAAAGCACGCACAAAGAGGTCATCGTTAGCCAACACATCATTATTAAATACAAGTTTATAAACACTCCTTTCCAATCGACGGATTTTTCTTACCGACGAGAACTTTTCCATCGTGAACTCTTTTTCACACTGCATAGCGGCAATTGAAATATTCTTCCGAGTCGTAACGGCAGCTGTTCATTATATACAGGTACAATTCTTCAGGGTGAAGTGTTGGTGAGCTCTGCCCTGTACCGCTCAAGACCTTTGTACCAAAGTTCATGATATTTCGAAGAGCCTAAACCTTTTAAATAAGTATCCAGCTCTAGACCATTCTCGCCTTGTTCATTTCTACATTCGATAAATCCGTCGAGCAGAGCGATGGATGCGTATTCAAGAACCGTGTCAAAATAAATCATATCCGTAACACGAGCGTCTAATATAGGCTTCAGCTTGCGGAATCCGATGATTTCGCACATTCTCTCGAGGATGAATCGGTAGGGAACAAGAGCGTTATTATCAGATGCATTCTTCCAAATCAGTCTTATATCAATGCATATAAATGGATGCGATGGATGCGTATTCAAGAACCGTGTCAAAATAAATCATATCCGTAACACGAGCGTCTAATATAGGCTTCAGCTTGCGGAATCCGATGATTTCACACATTCTGTCGAGGATGAATCGGTAGGAAACAAGAGTGTTATTATCAGATGCATTCTTCCATACCAGTCGTATATCAATGAGGGGGCATTACTAATCTCTTCTCTTCTTGTACCTACACTGCAGGCATTTTATAACGGTCCTCACCCCACTTCTCAACCACCATGAAGACTATTCATCTCCTCAACACTTAAATAAATATCATTACGTTTACCAGAGTTTGCTTGCCTGTAAATCGTTTCAAGTACATAGTTAATGGTACCGGTTTCACGCCTGAACACGCGCAATGACTTCGTCACTGACACATCGTACGCGGCATTGAGAATGCTTCTCAAAGGAAGTTCCTTCGTATTTGAGGAGTGCACGTCCAGTCGGTTCAAGCTCCCAGATGAATATGAGCCACGGGTGGGCGGATCGGTTCAACGGGAGGAGCGAGTCACACCATTAGCTGATGAAACGTGTACGGCGCTGTTCCGACGTGAATAATTGTATCCCATTATACGGGGTAGGTGTTTTGATAAATTTTCCGATGCATGAAGCAATATCGGTTTTAATGTTTTATCGCTCTCACTTCCCAGAATACGCACCAGACATTTTCGCTTTGTGGGAATTTCACGAACTAAACACATTTTATTCACAAACCGGTGCACTATTTGAGAGAAACATGTTACCGTACTTTTCCTTTTTGTTTAACAATCAATACTCGTCTCTAAATTCTATCAAAAACTCACACAAGCCTTTAGCCACAACCTCACTGCGAAACTCCTCATGATATATATGAGTGTAGTAGTAAAAGTACTTTAGATTGTCCATGATAACAAGGTTTACATTCTCAGCCGCAGGGTACGCGTACTCGGTGTGATGCAGTATGACATAATACGGCCTGTCACACCACTCATCAACAATTCACATTATCCATATCCTTTGCTTCTCTTCTGCAAGCGTTGTTTCTTTCATCTCACGGTGAATATACGCTTTTATACAGTTTAGCCCTACAACTTAGTCCATTACATCGTTTGTGCCACGAAATCCGGCAATACTCTCTCTAGAATATCCATAGAGTATTTGAACTTCTTGTTCCCTCGCGCGATTGAATGTATCCTTAAAAGACTCAAAGGAAAAGGGGGTAGACAGTCTTTCAGTATTCACCACATCTTCCGACTTTACCGAATACCACTTCATAAACGTCGAACACGCAATATCAAAAGTAGCCATCACTATTTTTCGTCTACGTGAGAAAATACGCGTCTGAGCTCCAGGGTTTGAAGCGGCCAACTGGGCACACACGGATAGAGATATGCTCAGGTAGTGGCAGGAGTCACTTGACCGATCTTACAGTGGGCGGAGCTTAGGATTTTACACACGCACGCACGCAAAGGAGAAAATGAAACCCTACTTGAAACAAATATACGTAATAAATAAACATATCGTACCAATAAATATATATATATATATATATATATATACTGTCTATATATAAACAATCAAGGATTAAGGTATCCAAAGGGTACGGTATCATAGGTACCAGGCACCTGGTAACGTTACCTATAGGTGTTACGGCATACCATCGTGCCCCTAAGTTCCTTCATACCCCCAGTTTCCTGCGCCCGAAAATTGTCGGTCCCCACAGTCAGTTCGGGTGGATGGTTGCCCTCATCTTCCAAGCACACGAGATCCTTCAACGAGTCAAAGTTAACGACTCGTTGGTTCGCGTGGTTAAGCGTGATACCCTTATTCTTCACGATATATTTCATATCCTCCCTCACCCTTACCCCATAAGTTTTTGGCCCTGTTGATACAAATGAGTCAGCGTAGTCACCTTCCCCATATTTATCCTTGATCTCGTCAGTTAACTCTCCGAGGAATTCCCCAATAGCAGGCATGTATTCACCCTCCCTCGCTGTGAATATTACGCTATCTGTGTCAGCGTACAGCACCCTCCGCCCAAGAGAGTGCAGTAATCCCCAAAGCTTGATGCGGGCGTAGGTCGTTGTGAAGCTGGCTACAGGTATGTTTGTAACCCGTGAGGTATCTGTGGCCAGTTCGGATTGTTGGCATAATCCCAGACTTCAATGAATATTCCCTTTGCCAGTATTCTGTGCAAATTTCCCACAAAGACTGTTTAGACACAACTTTGCACTAACGCGCTTGCCGGGATTCTTAACAATTTGGGAACGGTCAAGCTGTATACCTTCATGGGCACTGTAACGCTGAATATAAGCTGTTTTTTTCATCTTCGATATCAACTACTCCACGCGGATACCCTGATGGCACTACCTTATCCTTCAAAAAAGCGTTTATATATGTGAAAATGTTGGGTAGCTTCTGAAACCTCCACACCTCATGTATCTTCAGTATTCTGTATCCATGGCAAACGGCTAGGTCCAGCTCAGGGAATGTATATACACATCTGATCTTACGTTGATTGGTTGTATGATTACAATTCCCATTGTTCTCCTCTGCGCACTTCACGCACAGGGGAAACATGAGCTTGTGATCTATAACGACGGGTAAGATCGGCATCCATAAATCGCGAGGGGGGAGCACGTCTACGAAAAAGAGTCCAAAGTAGCGGTCACTCAAGTTAGCTGAGAACTCCTCGATGGTTGGCATGGTGGGGTCCACTAGTTTTTCAGGCGCACCTACGGGGTACGGATTGTTCTTCATCACGTAGGGATATAAAGAACAGAATTCGTAGTAATGGAGTTTCACGCCCTCCGTAGGCGGAAAGTATAGCTTCAATGGGTTTGTACGCTTTCCAAACAAGCTGTCACCGCATTTGAGGGGGTCCAACACCATTGAACGTTTGATGGCCCTTATTTCTTCACGGTACTGGCCATCTGTTTCCATCCGTACATCATACTCATGCTTCCACACGATATTGTGAGTGAACTGGAAGCCTATAAGTTGATCGCGGCGGCGGGGGATCTTCTATGGAGGCCCCCCTGTGACGGCCCACTCAGGGCGTGGGTATCCATGCCACCAGCAGCAGTTAGTCGTTATACTTAGACTATCAACCCAGAAAACACGACCATTGACCTTAATGGGACTTCCCCGTATTGCGGGCGTGTTTTATGTATACCCCGTCTGTTGCTGTAGGTGTATGAGCCAGTATATAGCCTTATTCTCATAACTGCGCGGATTGTATCTGTGATTGACGGCTAGTGTTTCTTTAAGCATGAAATTGTTCTTGAACACCGTAAAGCACAATGAGGCGATCGTGGTTGCGACTTGCAGCGGATCGCATTTGAACCGTTCTATCTACAACCTTCTAAAGGCCTAGAAACATACTCTAAGCACGCGCAAATTGTTCACGCAATAACGTTCACTTTCATCAGCTATATTGTGTGGACTAGTTTCATTAAAACTTTTGTACTAGCGGTCAAAATCTTCACTCTCACTATCACTCATGCTGGTGTAGTTAAAGTAATGTTTGGGTGGAGGTAGTCCTACGTAGTTTACAGTTTCGTTAGTGAGGAAAGGTTAAGGGAAATACCCTTTTGAAACTTCAGCGGCTACGCCCATGACCTTGGGTAGCGTGGCTAATTTACAAGGTGTAAACGGCAAGGTGTCTTTAAACTGAACATTACCTCTTATTTGCATTTGTATTAGTTTGTTGCCTCTTTTCAAGAGGTCGCCTGTAAATATCTCCGATGACTCGTGTTCAAGCAGCTCCTTATAAAGGAACTGTATGTCAAATTTTGCTCCGTTATGAGCATGAATATACGGTCATTTTTTTTTATTTTGCTCGCTAAATTGACAATATAGGATACGAAAAGTTTCACAGGATTGTCGTGTGCATTCATTTTAGAAATGTTTGTCCGTTTACCACATTTGTGACACTCCTCACACGCGATATCCAGGCACTCATCACAGATAGTCTGACTTATTAGTAAATGTGGAATAACCTCTTTTGTTTCAGCGTTCGTGTATGTTTCTATATCGTAGTACACGGTTATACAAGGGCTATTTATAGGCTTAACATCTTTCATATAACGTACATGCTTCACTCTATCCGCCTTATATTTTTCATGACATGTAGAACAGTGAATTTCATCGCATTTATGCACAAACTTACCCTAATTATCCATCATATGAAACATTCCACATTCACAGATTCTCATTTTCCTGCAAGTGCCAATTAATTTATGGAGCTCAAAGCATTTATTATTGAAAAATGTACGTCTACACACATTACATTCCCTCTTCTCAACTTCACCGACACGACTTTAACATTTGGAGCTTTTACACTGCTCACATACCATGTAGCACTCCTTACAATGTTTCACTATATCAACCGCAAACTCAAAACATCACTTACACAAATCATGATGCCTTCCATATTTTCGACTTTTATCATAACTAGCGTAGAGAGTCTTATATTATGGGTGGGGAGATACGATGTTTATGATTAAAATCATTAAAGATAAGGAGATGTTCTCAAAATTTGTGCATAAAGCAATATGGTGCTATTCGACGTATCAATCAGTGTTCAACAAGTACAAAGATGATATTTTTTTCCACAAATTTGTATATGACGTCAATTCGTTAAAGGGAAATGAGCATACAGTCATTGTAATTGACGATCTCATGTTGGAAATGGATAAAACGTTTGCTGAGACGACAGTGTTCTCCCACCACCTTAACATAAGCGTATTCTTTATCAATCAGAATCTATTTTTCAAAAATAGATACATGCGCGATGTGTCGTTAAATACACAATATCTAGTCTTATTCGCGCAACGTAGAGATGTGTCACAAATTGAGGTATTAACTAATCAAATGTTCCCGAATCAACGTAAGGAGTTTTTGGAAATTTATAAAGAAGCCACAAGTCAGCATTATGGATATTTGTTTTGTGACCTTCACCCGCGAAACACGTTTAGGGTGCTTCTAAAAACGAATATATTCCCAAACGAACCTGAAACGGTGTATATTCCAGAATGGCAAATAGGTTGAAGAAATATCGTGAATTAATAAAAATCTATCATCGATTGCCGCGGCACTGCAACAGATGTTTGTTAAAAATATCGACTCCGACTTTTTAAAATGCATCTGTGAAATCTGTCTTAATGTTATAAAATGTAATGTTCCAATGAAACCCCTCAGAAGTTTCGGTAACGTCGTTACAAGAACATAATACGTGCTCCCGCTCGTAAAAGTCAAACAGTCGGGAAGAAAAAGTGAATTATAAAAAGTGAATTATTGTGCAAAGAGGGGGATCATTCCTTCTCATCTTATTTTCACTTTTTAGGTCTTTACTGTCTAGATTAATACAATGAAGAAAGTGGTAGTGATTCCGCACGAGGTGTATGCTTCATTGCAAAGCTTAAAGATTCCAGACACTGTTCTACAGTAGAACCCCGTAAAAGTAAGCTTAAAAGAATGGAAAGCGATTTGTTAGCCCTATTAAACAGTGAAAAGTCACCTGATGGGAAAAGGATCTTGTACCAAGAGGCTCTGCTGAAATTTCTTCATGAGTACGAAGATTATAAGAAACCGACAGAGCACCCCGTGGTTACAAGCACAGCGCTAGCAACGCTGAGCATTGCGACATAGGACCTGGGCCCGACGTTAGAGATGACCAGCCAAAGAATAACGGAACGCAACACATCGAGCATGTAATAAAAAGCAGTTTCCCACATACATTGAGGAATAAGGCTTAAGTCTTTATAATCTATTGAGTGAGGATCCCATCATACAGTTAACTGATACAGGCGAGGTCATTGTTGAAGGAAAAAGGTACAGGGATCCAATACCGTCGACATTGTCCATGATCTGGTGATAAAGTTGGACAGGCCCTCACCAACAGGATGGAAGACTACAACAAATAAATATCCCCAAAACTTTGATAGGAAATCTGAATAGGTTTAAAGACTTGGAGCAAGTCTTGCAAGTGTCACAACTGAGTACGCCATCACCCCCAACAGTAGCATCTCTGAAGAGGAGAAAGAAGAGAACAAACGGCCAACCTTTTCCAAATGTCTCTAAAATACACAAATGGCAAACATATTAAGAAAACGCAATTACGATATTTCTAACCCCGCCTCCTATGACGGCGTTAATAGACTGTACAGAGGTGTTTACAATGGTGGAGTAGGGAAAAAAGATGTTGAGAGGTTTTTGCGGGAGCAGGATGCTTATACACGTCATAAACCGGTGAGAAAAAGGTTTAAAACGGCCAGGACAACAGCGGCTTCGATTGACTATATTTGGCAAGCTGATTTAACAGACATGCAAAGATGGTCAGTGCATAACGACGGCTACCGCTACATCCTATTCATAATAGATGTATTCTCTAGATATCTGTGGCAAATTCATTTGAAAAATAAATTGCCTGAAGCAGTTGCTAAAGCTACCAAAACGTTAATGTTGAAAGAAGACAGGGTTCCTTGCTATTTTTCTACGGATATGGGGAAGGAATTTATAGGCCGCGCTTTTCAGAACATGCTGACAGAGTTTAATATCATTTACTACACTCCCAGTTCTATACATAAGGCCTCTTTAGCTGAAAGAGTTCATCGTACCATAAAGGAACGTATGCATCGCTATTTTACACATAAATACACATACAGATATATAAACATTCTGGGGTCATTGGTATCGTCATAAAACCGTTCACACCACCGTACGATTGGTACTACACCTAACGAAGTTTTAGAAAGAGGTACACACACAGAGGTGAGAAGAGATGGAGCACCGCCACCACACTCTACACATTTCAAAATCAACGATTACGTATGGCTATCACGTTTGGGAAATAAATTCGCGAAGAGATTTGAGCAAGGATGGACACATGAGATTTTTAAAGTTAGTGCTATGAGACCTAAAGGCGAGATAATGCTGTATTACGTTGAAGATTTGAATGGGGAAGAAATCGTTGGATGCTTTTACCGTGAGGAGTTGCTGAAAGTGACATTTAGTTTAGAAAAAAGTGTTTAAAATTGAACAAATTCTAAGCAGCAATGGTTCAAGAAGGAGAATGTACCTGGTGAAATGGCTAGGGTACCCAGAAAGCTTCACCACCTATATAAAAGCTGATGCAATAATGAAGCTTAAATAGTATGCAACATGGCGCCTAACCACTTTTATGTCACACTCCCGTTCTCTTCTTCTCCCTTTGTACATCCTACCAACACCTTGGCCAACTTTGTAACAGAGCTCCATGGGCCCATTGAGTTGGAATGTGATTCGTACGAAGTTGGTGTTTGTGAATTCCAGTTAGCCACCAAATTTTTAATTCTTGAAAATGAGCACATCATATTTCTGATCCTTAAAAGAATCGATAAGTGTGAAAAATTAGGCATAACGTTAGACAACACTATGCGATCAGTCCTGTTCGGTGAGGCACAGTACTATAGTACAAATGTCACACTAGGAATCGGTCATTCTGACAGAGCCGCGGACATTGTGACGGGGTTAAACAAGAGTCTTGAAAATTCGTACCTGACAAACGATTTACTTTTTGAAGTCATAAACATAGACACGCCTGCACGCACGTTGAAGTTAAAATCAACGCTTTGTAGAAATATTAAAGACAAAGGGCTGTTCACAATTGTTGCCATGGATCGATATGGTGCAGCCCTCCAAAGAGATACCTTTCACGAGGCAAAACATGACTTGTCCAGCTAAATGTATCAGTTGAAATTGGAGAAAATGGGTGAAAGCTACCCATCCCCAGACATGTGCTATATTTACAGCAATATCGTGGGGCATCAATTTGTTAGGGACACCCAGGCGCGCCTGTTGCGCATTCTACACATTCCCAACCATAGAGGGCAGAGTCTGAGCATTACATATGACAAACCCCATTATGTGAGTGTTGCGACTAATCTATTAACCAATATCTCAATATATATAAGAACGATTGGGGGAAAAAATTTCCCATTCAGTGATGGGAACTTAACAATGAAGCTACACTTTCGTCGCATTCAGTTATAATGACCCGAAGGCCTTTCACAGTCTATCGAGGGGTGAGATATCAGCGTAGGAGTGGGCTTGACTCCGTTTTTAAACCATACTACGCACCGCTGTCCCATTGTTGAAGAGGGGTGCTACATATCTCGGGAGGAAGGCGTCACAATCAGGTTTTAACGCGGTAGAAGACATAATGGGTGGAACTAAACCTAAAGAAACTCTAAAATAAACATTTAAAACGTACACGGGACGAAATCATCAAAGATGCAAAGAGAAAAATGCGTGGTGGTGGAAAGATGAAGAGGGCTGTCCGGAAGAAGGGGTTACCAACACGTGGAGCTGAACGTAAAAGGACACCAAAAAAGAAGTGTTCTAAGCCGATTAGGAAGCTTTGCCGATTAGGAAGCCTGGCAAATTATAATCACAAAGCAGATATCCTGACAGGTTTCAAAAGTAAGATTATTTGGTTATGCTATGCATCATCTGCCGGCATCGGGTAATCTTAAAAGTTTTTAATAATTCCAAAATCCTACCTGTTGAACTTTCTATAAATGTTCAAGTAACAAGCGTGTAATAAAACTTCTTGAAATGATACATTCAACGTATAATGAAATGCAGCTGTCTAAATGACGTTATCAGGAAGGAAGATTAGATGGGTGTGCTACGCATCGCCTGCCGGTACTGGGTCTCGAGCCCGGGTCTGCACGCAATTCTTAAAAGTTTCAGTAACACTAAAACCCTCCCTGTAGAACTTTCTATAAATTTTTAACTCATCAAGAAATGTATTATTACAAGTACACCATATATATATATATATATATATATATATATATATGTCGAAATAACCACGAAGGAAACACAGAATGGGCAATAATTAAAAACCTATTGTTTTTCACGAAAATACACACAGAGGAACATATATATATATATATATATATATAATATATATATATAGAGAGAGAGAGAGAGAGAGAGAGAGAGAGAGAGAGAGAGAGAGGGAGAGAGAGAGAGAGAGAGAGGGAGAGCTGCAAGACATTACAAGTACACTAATTTACAGCTCAAAAGGAAGATTAACTGGATGTACTACACATCGTCTGCCGACACGGGGTATCGACCCCTAGGCAGATATCGTTTAACTTCGTTTTATTACGAATTTCTATAAATTATTTAACACGCATTGAATGAAACGATGTATATAGCCCGAATTACAAATTAAAATAATTACTTGCATTTCAATGTCCACTTCCTCGGCTGTTTCTTTCTCTCCGTCACAAATTTCTGCCAAAGTTTGCGTTGAAAATAGAGCGTTCCGGTCAGTCGCCCCGAAAAGATGAATTGTAGACAGCGTTGCGGCATTCCTATCTTCAAACACTTGGAGATGTAAAGTTGCAGTGACTGGCTCATGGCAAGATATTTCTGTAGTACTCGTTCATAAATGCAACTGATGTGGGTTCCAGCTGAAAAGGCCCCCTTTTATATACTCTATCCTAATTGTAAACATCCCCAATAGCCGAATCACGAATTTCCTATTGGCCGACAGTGAAATTTGGGTGGGGCTTAACGTGTAACTACTGCCATCCACCAACCAAAGGTCATGGGGCTCCACCCATTGGGTTGTAACTGGCTGTCCCGTGAGTTCTGGGGCGTGTCAGATATAACATACCCATTCCATAGACTTTTTTCCAGAAGCGTAGAGAGAGAGGCTTTGTTTGAAAAATAAAACTTGTTTTTCTGGGGCGCCGTTTAGATGGATGGGGAAAAGGAAATTTTAAGGTATAATAAACACCCTTTTATTACCTTACCTTACCTGCGCTAGTATATATGTATATATATATGAGGGAATTACATTCGCCATAAAACAGGAAAATAGTTTTTAAAAAAATTAACTGGCCGTGACGGAGAGGGCTGTTGTAATATAAACATCTGCAATATATATGAGGGATATACCAACACTGGAAATTAAAATTGGAAATCGGGAACAGATCGCATCGCTTTAAACTTTATGGTATCCAAACACCGCTTATGATACATATCCATTTATTGCCTTAACTGCCTGTGACGGGGAGATCCACCGTACCATAAACTCCTGTATTCTCTAGATATCTGTGGCTAATTCCTCTGAAAAATAAATCGCCTGAAACTGGAAAATAATTTTTAAAAAATTAACTGGCCGAGGCGGGGAAATCGTATCGGTTTGAAGTTTATGGTCAAAGTTTATTACCTATGATGATATATATTTATATTTATGTGTGTGTGTGTGTGTGTGTGTGTGTGTCAAAAAGTATCCCGCCCTACAACTTTAAAATGAGACATGCGATTGTGTACGCTTCTTGTACTAATTAGTAATTTTTTATAGTTTTCAGAATTTTTTAGAACTTTTTCCGGAACTGTACATATACAAGGTTTCCTTTGGCAAACCTTTCGTTAGCTTCCACCCGAATTGTTCATTCTGACGAAGGTCAAGCTTGTCACTCCACCTTAGACCTACTGTTCAACGCGGAATGCAACAGTCCCCGCGTCTTAACCACTAGGATACCCGGGGTTCTCATTTATCTACCAGTCATTTGTGTGGAAGGATGAACGATTGCTGCGCACCGTTGCCGTCACCGGGTCTCGAACCCTGTGCATATAATCTGTGAACGTGCATATAGTTGTGTGTGTAATAATAGGGGCTTTATGGGCGTATAGTCGGGTGTGCACGTGCGTTTGTGTTCGTTTCTTGGCTATCCAAACGTTGTATACACAGTGCCAACTAGCTGCTAATGCCTGGATGCACTGGCTTCTACGCCAACTAGCGGATTAAGTTCTTATAAGACACTCTCAATATGCGCTTGGCAGGAGCCAGGCGAACACGCCTCTCTCCTCCTTTCTCTCTTAGGTTAAGTATACCCCTTTGGGGGATGAGGCCGTCCCAGCTTCTCCCCCAAAGAGGTCAGGTGGACTCCTCCCAGCTTGCTGGGGGAGTTCGCCTCCCCCTTCCGTTTTTGGCATCCTGGAGTTGACACTGGGGAGGGAGTTCTTGCAACAAGGGGGAGGGGTTGGCACAGGCACTCATTGCAACATTGCATAATTGCATTGCACTCTAACATTTTGCGGTCATACTACTAATGATAATATAAATAATTATAGAAATAATAGAAAAGAAAATGGTAAACAATACGGTAAACGGCACATGTTCAAATACTGTTAATAATTAATTTCTAATATTACATATTAGAAATGATGATACAATCTTAAAGGTACAAAAATACAGATAAATGAGGCCTATTATAACTACGTCGTAATATCATGGAAATTGCAACATAATATATGTAGCTTGCGATTGCAGTTATATGCCTCAAAAATGTCGAGTGCAACATTGCAAGTGCAAGTGCTATGCAGCACTGTATATAAGGGGGTAGGGGTTTGCCTGAAAGGGGAGAAGGGGTAGGGGTTTGCAGGAAAGGGGAGAAGGGGTGTGGGTATGCAGGAAAGGGGAAAAGGGGTTAGGAGATGAGAACCTAGCACAGCAGCTCAGGTCCTACAAGGGTATATGTATGTGTGCATATTTTTTTATGCGGAAAGGAGAGTTCAAGGCAAATGCCGGCAAAAGCGCCCCTCCCAGAGAAGAAGAGAGCAAAAGTCAAGGTCAGGGGTTTTCGAGATGTCTAGACACTCTGGGTTTGGGGTTTGAAAGATGGGAGGTCATAGACAGGAGAAAAGATGGATTGCGGAAAATTGTTCCAGAGTTGACCGGTTGAGTAGATGAAAGACTGAAAATACCGATTAACCCTCGCATTAGATAGTTGGACAGAAAAGGAATGAGAAAGTGTAGAAAGTCTGGTACTGCGTGATCTCTTTAACCCTTCAAATACGGGAAGCGTACATTAACGTTTTCCCAAAAAGGACGAAACTACGGGAAACGTAAATAAACGCTCAGGAAAACTGCTTTTTTTTAAGTTTCACGAATGTTTTCCCGCTTTTTCTCTCCAGGTACGTGGGTTTTAATTATTACTATGTTTACTGATGGGTACATTTGCTACGAATGTGTGACTTCCTGCCCAAAATGTGAGGTTTCCTGCTCACGTATGACCTCCTTCTTTTTCATATACTAATAACAAGAATGCTAAAATGATGAAAATAAAAACTATAATAAAATAAAGAGAAAGTAAAAAAAATAAAAATAAAAACAAGCAAATGCAAGTGTGCGAGTGAGAGAGAGGTGGTGGTGGAGGTCTTGGTGGTGGTGGTGGTGGGGGCGGTGGTGGTGGGTGGTGTTGCATGATGGAGGGGCGTGACTTACTACTCCAAGTAGATCTTGAGTTACTAGAGCATTTATTTTACTTATACATTATTTATAGATGATATTCTTCCTATATATATCTTTTATATGACTTGAAAGACTACGAGACATACCACCAATAAGAATCTATTTCTATGAATATACTTTATAAATCTATATCCTTGTATGAAGCGTAATATAAATCAGTAAAATCAAGAATAATAGTACCTTACACTGAAGCCATTCATTACCGAGACCCGGTTCATTCACAATATTGAGAAATCAGCTGATAACATCACCTATAACCATCGGTTCAACCTTTATCCACTTCCCTATCAACCAGTCCCACAGCGCAAAAGTGCCTTACGGGTGCATGAGCGACCGTGCGCCTCACGCCCATACTAATGCTTTCATTGAATTACGAGTAATATTGGAGATTATTAAAATAGAAGAGTTTAGCTACATTTTGAGACCAAAATCATTTAAGATGGTTACGGCCAATTTTTTGGTAAAAAAAACCCGTACCGGGGGACTGACCCAGTTTATGACCCCCGTACTGGAAGGTTTAAAGGAAGAGGCATGCAGTTAGAGAGTTCAGAAGAGCAATGTCCGTTCTGATAGCGATAGTAAAGAGAGAGTGAGGCAATATTGCGGCGGAGAGAGAGAGATTTAAGACAATCAGAAAGAGGCGGGGAAGTGATGAGATGAAAAGACTTTGATTTCACCCTGTCATGTACGGTAGGGTGGATCACTTTTCACTTTTTTTAAAACATTATAGCTGGTCAAAGTTTTTCCCATGATTTGGTTCAGTGGAAGTACACTGACATCATTTTTACCAAAATCGATTAATATTTAGGGGTCGCGCATCGACCTTGAAAATTTCAATTTTGGAAATTTGGCCAAATTGACAATTTTTTACTGAATAAAGATAAATCATCAAATGACTATATTTTCTGAATCCTCTCAGTGAAAGAAATCCTCTCAGATACTTACCAAGTTGATAGGACAAGTGGTTTGGAAGTTATACTCACCTTGAGAGAGCATTAAAATTTAAAATATCGTATTTGTCCCCGTACCGCCATATGCAGTCTGCCATTGTCTGCTTTTTAGGATAAGATAAAACGAATAAGGAAAGATCAAATGTATTTTGTATTAAAACGGTTTACCGATATCACTAAAGGCACTTACTCCGGTGCCCCTAACTAGGTTCAAAAACTGTATGAATCGTGGTTAGAACACACGTCATCTTAAGGCGTGCGCCATGTACTCTCTCTGCTAACTCCCTTTCCCTTTGCGCTACGTTATCTTGGCAAGTGACGACTTCTTGAAGTCACCGAGTTCTTTCCGGCTCTTTTCCACGAGCTGAAGAAGACCCTGCAGCTGTGACTCGTCTTTTGTGACAGTGTTCGCGTAATCTTCTATCAGTTTTATCCCTCTCTCTGCCACGTCGTTGGTAACTTTCAGATGCGAGATGACATTCTTCAGATCACAGTAGTTCTTATCTTGATCCCACTTATTCACCGGCAGAGTGAGCCACGTAGACGCGCACACCTGCAGGCCTGTGAACACGAACCACGATGACTCGTCGATCAGGTCCGGAAGGCGCGTCGTTTTCATCAACCGAGACGTTGTCATACGTGAAGTCCTCGGGCACAGCGAGGCGGCACAGCTTCTCTGCCATCTCGTGCTTCACAGTTTTTTCCACTTTGTCACTGCAGAGGGCGAAAACGACGGTCTGAAGCCTCATATACCACAAGTGCCGCCTGATCACTGCCAGTGAAGCCTCTGCAATCTCGCGATCCACAGCCCTGTACTGCAGAAGACGCTGGTACAACACAAGGTCATTCAGCGGGGCATCAGCTGCGACAGAAGCCGCAGGCCAGGCAGGTGCGTAGAGGAATGCAGTAAATAGTACCACTCTCTGAAGTTTCTGTACCAGCTTGTCGTCGAACTCCAGCTGACCGCTGAACATCAGGAGTTTCGTGTAGTATATGATCTGAAACGAATACGCACTGTGATGTATAAATACCCATACCACTCCATATAAGTTTGTTTAATGGTAAATTATTTATCTTTTTTTTCTGGTAGGGACTTCAAATGGCTGTTTGCAGAAGGCAATACAATATTTAACTTCTAATTCAAAATACCAACCTTGGCCATCCACCTCGCATGATCGTAGGCTCCTGGGCGCATGAAGTGTGTGCCACGACGTGGCTGGGCCCCGAGTACCAGGAGTGTAATCTCCGCCACTTCTCGGTAGTCTTCTCTGACAAGACCAGAAGCGGTGCCGAAGAACTTGACTGCCCCATCTCGGAGCTCCATCAGCCACGTCACCTCCGCCAAATGCTCGATCTCCAGCTCGCGATAAGTCGAGAGGTCGAGCTTGTCCCACCTGAAAGGAGAGTTATGAAAATATTGCATGAAAACGACTGAAGTTTCCCTTTTCGACTGCTATTAGCATCATTAGTTGAAGGACGCTGATATCTCAATTGCTCTGAAGGCAAAAAATCATTGGAGAAAACAAATGCGCCTTAGACTTGAAATTCACCTCCTCCTCAGATACTGGAACAAAGGTTCAGTTGGTGCTGTGGTTCTTCCAAACGCGGTGATGACCACTGCTCCCACGATGAGCTCCATAACGTGATGGCGACAGCCCAGCTGGAAGAGCGGTTTACCAAGCATGTTCTCCAGCCGGACCACCGCACCTTGCACCCTCCCCGTCTTGGAGGAAGTTGTGTCGAAGCACAGTCCAATCACGTTGTTCTCGCATCCCCAGTCTTTGAGAGCACGAAAGGTCGCCTGAGCCTGGGACAGACCGGTGCCGTCAGCAACAGTCGGAACGGCCAGCAACTTTCCTTCTGTGCATTGGGGAGCTCCGGAGATGAGAATCGCCTGGCGGTGCTCCAATGATCCAAGAGAATCCTGAAACGTATGTCATACATGCCAATCCATTATCGTCCACTGGAATATGTCAATCCACTGTCGTCACTGGAACATGTTAATTCACTGTCGTCCACGGTGAGGGCAAAACTGACCTTGATTACTTTACCGTCCCAGTGGACGACAGCATGCCTCGGAGATACGAAGGATTTCTGCACAGCTGTCGACACTTCACAACGATGTGCCACTCTTCCACGGCGAGACGTGTCCTTCGAGATACTGAATTTGTCCAGGTCTGCGGGCGGATCAGCCGAACGTAGGACTGCCGCCACGACACTTGCCACCTATGTGCGAAATTGAAAGGAAATTGACAAGGATGCGTATGGTTTTTATGTGACAAAATAATCACTAAATTTTTCGTAGTTACGTCTATTATATCTTTGTCAAGGAAAGATCATTACTGATATATATACACCTGATTATTGGACATCCGGAAGCGATCAGCCACTTCAATAACAGCCGGTGCATTGAGGATGCGGTGAGGAAGGCTGATTGATACAGTTGATTCTCTCGGCTGTCGGTATGGTGGTTCTAGCTGTGATTCGGAGTTGCTCGATGATCTGCTTTCTATAGATTCATCGTCGCTCTCAGCTTCGGTTCCTAATTTCGTTTTTGAGGGGCCTGGCTCATCACGAGATTGTTGTCTTGAGAGTTGCCGTTTTCTCTTGACAACGAACACTTTATCATTCCCACTCATTGTTGCCTGGCGCAGGCCCCGTTGACCCTCATAAAATTTAATATCTTCTTGTTTGTTGTTGTCTGAGAGCAGTCGACTTTTCTGTATCTCTTCAATAGCATCGGGAGCTCCGATGTCCCAGAGCTTGTTCAGATTTTCTGAAAACTTCTCCCTGCCTTTTCCCGCGTCACTGTCTCTCATCTTGCTCTTCTGCAGCGAGCGCCACTCTTCCCACAGTAACTCCAGTTTTCTTTCGCAGTTACGCCTCGTGATCGTCTTTATTCGTGCCATGTTCTAAAATGCCAGAACATTGGCCACCGTGTCTTTTACGGCGGCCTTCCTGTCAGTAGTTTCCTGCTTGGCATAGAAGAAGTACTGGAGAACTTGATGGGTGGTTGGCAATTTGGCACCACCGATTGAGGAAGATGGCTGACCAATTAAGAAGACGTCCGTGGCTGACCTTAGAGAAGGTGGTGCTGTTGTTGCTGCTTTCTCTTTTCCAGAATAAGTAACTTTCAGAGTATTCCCACTCCTGGATGTTAACAGTTTATCCATTGTACTAAAGTCTAGACTTATCAAACAAGAATCAATTGACACAGTTGATCTGTAAAAAGCAAACTGTGACTAGTAAAAATATTGGTCATAGACATAGCGTGTGTGTGTAATTGGGATTTTAGGATGCGCCAGCTACTGATGCTATGATTACGTCCATAACGGGGGACAAATACGGTATTTTAAATTTTGATGTTATTTCTAGGTGAGTGTAACTTCTAAACCACTTGTCCGATCAACCTTGTAAGTATCTGAGAGGATTTCTTTCACTGAGAGGATTCAGAAAATAGGGTCATTTGATGATTTATCTTTATTCAGTAAAAAATTGTCAATTTGGCCAAATTTCCAAAATTGAAATTTTCAAGGTCGATGCGCGACCCCTAAATATTAATCGATTTTGGTAAAAATGGTGTCAGTGTACTTCTATTGAACAAAATCATGGGAAAAACTTTGACCAGCTATAATATTTAAAAAAAAGTGAAAAGTGATCCACCCTAAATTGTACGGCCGTGTGGATTAAGCCACCCCATACATGAGAAACATACTCCATACAGGGGCGAACAAGACCCCTGTACAGAGACAGCAACTGAGTGGGGTCGAAAAAACTGCGGAGGCGGTACAGCACATTTAACCTCTTAGAAGCTGTTTTAGAAAGAGAGTGTATGTGATCTTTCAGGGAAAGATCACGAGAAAAGGAAACACCAAGAATGTTAATTGAAGTGGAAGGATTGAGATGTGTGTTGTTGAAGGTACGGGGATAGTCGTGTATAAGATTGCAACGAGTAGACAGATGGAGGAGCTGAGTTTTTGAGGCATTGAACGCCACAAGGTTTTCTCTGCCCCAATCAGAGGGTTCTAGGACAGTTCATACCAGAACAGCTCATACCAGGAAAACTTATACCCAGACAACTCATACCCGGACAACTCATACCTAGGACAACTCATACCTAGGACAACTCATACCTAGGACAACTCATACCTAGGACAACTCATACATAGGACCAGAAAAAAAAATGAAAAATTAATGAAAACATTTATTTTGTAAAATTAAAAATTAAATTTAAACATTTAGAATTCATGCAAGTTATTAATGAAAACATTTTTAAATGAAAACATTTATTTTTAAAATTAATGAAAACATTTATTTTGTAAAATTAAAAATTAAATTTAAACATTTAAAATTCATGCAAGTTATATATATATATATGCCCAGTTAGGTTCATTGAATGCCCGGTTAGGTCAACTGAATACCCGGTTGGGTTCATTGAATGCCCAGTTAGGTCAACTGTACGCTCTTGACGATTGGTTAGGTTTAGTCGTGATATTTTCGTTAAAACTAACGAAAATATCACGACTAAACCTAACCAATCGTCAAGGGCGTACAGTTGACCTAACCGGGCATTCAAATTTTATCCTATGTAAATAATGGTTCTCTATTTATTATATGTTTGCAATAAATAATAAATTTGTTGTTATTGTTTTCTTATCTTATTTTGGTTAATTTGCAGAGTTTAAACTTTCGGGGTGGATATAGATGAAAAGATCAACATTGGAGTGGTAATTGATGAAGAGAGTATGAGTTGTCCTAGGTATGAGTTGTCCTAGGTATGAGTTGTCCTAGGTATGAGTTGTCCGGGTCTGAGTTGTCCGGTATAAGTTGTCCGGGTATGTGTTGTCCTGGTATGAGCTGTCCGGTCACGCAATCAGAGATAGCAGAAAGATCAGCCGTCAGGAGGTCCATAGCCGTACTACGAGAATCATGGAGTGACTGCTGTGAGGGACGCTTTGGAGAGCGGGTGGAGAAGTGAAGAGTGGAGTCATCGGCATAGGAGAGGATAGGACAGGAAGTGCGAATTAAAAGATCATTGATAAATAAAAGGAAAAGAGTAGATGACAGGACAGAACCATGAAGAACACCACTGTTAATAGCTTTAGGAGAAAAAGAGTGGCCATCTACAACTGCAGCTATGGACCGGCCAGAAAGGAAATTAGAGATGAAGGCACAGATAGAAGGATAGAAACCGAAGGAGGGCAATTTCGAAATTAAGGATTTGTGCCAGACTCCATCAAAAGCTTTCGATATGTCAAGCGCAATAGCAAATGTTTCACCGAAACCCGAAAGGAGGATGACCAAGAGTCAGAGAGATATGCAAGAAGAACGCCAGTAGAGCGTCCTTTGCGGAATCACTAATGACGATCTGAAAGAAGATTGTGAGAAGAAAGGTGTTTAAGAATCCTCCTATTAAGGAAAGATTCAAAAACTTTGGAAAGGCAAGAAATCAAAGTAATTGGACAATAGTTGGAGGGTTGAGAGCGGTCACCCTTCTTTGGAAAAGGCTAAATGAAAGCGAACTTCCAGACTTCATCTCTAATTCCTTTCAGCTGCAGTTGTAGATGGCCACTGTTCTTCTCCTAAAGCTATTAACACTGGTGAACCTAAGGTTCTATCCTGTTACCCACTCTTTTCCTTTCATTTATTAATGATCTTTTAATTTGCACTTCCTGTCCTATTCACTCCTATGCCGATGATTCCACTCTTCATTTCTCCACCCGCTTCCCAAAGCGTCCCCCACAGCAGTCGCTTCATGATTCGCGTGAGGCGGCTATGGGGCACCTGATCTTTGATCTTTCTGCTATATCTAGTTGGGGCAGAGAAAACCTTATGGCTTTCAATGCCTCAAATATTCAGTTTCTCCATCTGTCTACGCGCCACAATCTTCCACATGACTATCCCCTTACCTTCAACAACACACAAATCAATCCTTCCTCTTCTATTCACATTCTTGGCATTTCTTTTTCTCGTGATCTTTCCTGGAAAGATCACATATACTCTCCTTCTAAAACAGCTTCTAATAGGTTAGGTGTGTTGTACCGCTTTCCTGAGCGTTTATTTACGTTTCCCATAGTTTCGTCCTTTTTGGGAAAACGTTAATGTACGCTTCCCGTATTTGAAGAGTTAAGGAGATCACGCAGTACCAGACTTTCTACACTTTCTCATTCCTTTTCTCTCCAACTATCTAATGCGAGGGTTAATCGGTTTTTTCAGTCTTTCAGCTACTCAACCGGTCAAATCTTGAACAATCTTCCTCACTCCATCTTTCCTCCTGTCTATGATCTCCTATCTTTCAAACTAAGAGTGTCTAGGCATCTCGAAAACCCATGACCTTGATTTTGGCTCTTCTTCTTCTAAGGGAGTGGCGCTTTTGCGAGCAATTGCACTTGGCCCCTCCTTCCTACATAAAAAAAAGAAAGGAAAAGTACCAGATGAGAGACAAAGACGAAAGAGTTTGCCTAGGCAGGGTTTCAGCACAGAAGTACAGTTCTTAAGAATATCAGAAGGAGCACCATCAGGACCATACGCCTTCCTGGAGTTGAGCCCAGATAAGGCAGAAAAAACATCTTTAGAAGATTTTCTAATTTCAGACATAATAAAGTCAGAGAGGGGATGAGATGGTGGAGCATCACCAGAATCGTCCAGGGTTCAATTGTAAGCGAAAGTTTGAGCGAAGAGTTCAGCTTTGTCAGGAGAAGAGACGGCAACTGAGCCTTCGGAATAGAAAAGAGGAAGGAAAGCAGAGGAAGTAAAGTTGTTGAAGAGGTTCTTAGCTAGATGCCAGAAAGAGCGAGAACAATTACAATTGGATAGATTTTCACATTTTTGTCAGATAAAGGAATTTTTGGCGAGTAGAAGAACAGATGTTACAAGGAGTTACAAGGAAAATAAATACCTCGAAAGGCCTTGCGGCCCATACCAAGGAAGTACCAATGGCAACGGGTGCCAGGGAAAATTTTCTACACCCTCAAATAGTGTGCAAGATTTGGTCTAACCTTTTCTTGAACTGATCCACAGAGGAACTGTTCACAACTTCTGAAGGTAACCTGTTCCACGTGTCACAGATCTTATACGTAAAGTAATTTCCACACACACGACTCCGGGTAAAAATATAAGCTGAGTGAGAGTCAGGAGTTGGATGGCGACGGTACCTTCTGAAAGCCTCCTCACTGTTGCGGATAGCATTAGAACAATTAAAGTTAAAACAAAGGTTTTTTGCATTACTGTAGTAGTGTGAATAGAAAATGGAATGTACGCCTCCATGCACAAGATAATCACCTCTGTGATGCGCTATGCACACTCAGAAGGGCCCCGGCCACGGAAACAGTAATAATTCCATGGGAAATCACAGAAGTACTGCTGAAGTGCCAAAGGATCCAAAGGCCGAATTGGAGCGATAGGACAGGAAACAGATATAAGATTGTGATCGGAGGAGCCCAACGGAGAGAAAAGTTTCACAGAGTAAGAATAAGGATGAGAGGAAAGAAATAAATCCAGAATGTTGGGCCTATCTCCAAGACGATTGGGGATACGCGTACGGTGATGTACAATCTGCTCTAGGTCGTCTAGGATGGAAATGTAAGCTAGTTCACCAGTCATGTCAGTGAAATGGGAGGAAAGCCAAAGGTGGTGGTGAACATTGAAATCTAAAATGGAGATTTCAGCAAAGGGAGAGCAGGAAAGAATGTATTCCACTTTGGGATTGGAGGTCAAAGAATTTTGGATAGTCAGTACTGTAGAATTAGGAGAAAGATAAACAGCGCAGATGTATTTACTTTGAGATTGGCGTGTAAGCTGTAGCCAGAGGGTACACAATTCGGGAGATTCGAGTTTGGGAATACGAGAGCAAGTTAGGTCATTGCGTAGATATACACAACATCCACATTTGGAGTGAAATTGAGTAAAGAGAAAGTAAGAGGATACAGAAAAGGGTTTGCTGTCACTCGTTCCAGACACCTGAGTTTCAGTGAGGAAAAGAAGATAAGGTTTAGAGGAGGAGAGGTGGTGTTTAACAGATTGAAAATTTGAGAAAAGGTCACGAATGTTGCAGAAGTTTATGATAAGTGAATCAGACAGAGGTCCAGAACATCTCGAATGGGCGGTAGCAGATTCAGCCCCGCTGTCCGGGTCTGTGTTCTCGATATCGGCAAAGGGGTAACCAGAAGTGGGGATATTTATGGTCCCCTCCCCAGGGGACTCCAAGGCTCTTGAAGTTGATGCTTTTTTTTTAAATTTTAATTTTGAAAAGATTATGTAGTGTATAAGATGCATATGCATGTAGTGAGGAATAGGGAGAGAAGTGTGCGTTTGAGAGCATGCTGGACTGCTCTCAGTGTAGATGAGAAACGGAAAAAGATCAGCTAAAGAAGAGAGTGACAGGAGAAATGGGAGTTCCAGCACTCCCTATCTTCTGTCTAACTTCCCCCCTGGAGTACTTCGCTATCAATTGGTTTCGATTGGTGTCTATTTATACTGTATGTATGTGTGTATATATGTATGTATGTATGTATGTATGTATAGGAAAATAAAGCACACGCTTTTATTATCTATATAGAGGAGTTTAGCTGAGGCACCTCCATCCGCTGCGAACACTGGATTTTTACTGGTAAGCAAGCCGGAAGCCGTTGGCCACCTGGCTGGTTGGCTGACCATCTGACTGGCTGACTGGCTGGAGAAACACACACACACACACACACACACACATATATATATATATATATATATATATATATATATATATATATATATATATACAGAGTGTGCCATAAATATGTATACACTTCTTGAAGTTGAATAACTTCCTTATTTACTCACATATTTGATATCAGTAAAGTTCACTGTGAAGCTGAAACATCCCTTTGAAGAAGGATAGTAAATAAGCATATTAATAAACTAGTTTATTGGCGAAAATGTTCAAAATGTCCACCTCTTGCATTTATTCACTGTTGAGCACGACGTAAACCGGGCCTAATTACATGTGCACAGGTTTCCGATGAAATGTTGCTGCAAGCCTCTTCAATCTCGTGTCGTAGCTCTTCAAGTGTATTTGGATTTCTTGGTACACTTCATGCTTTAATTTACACCACAGTAAAAATCTAAAGGTGTTAAATCAGTTGATCGGGGTAGAAACTTCTTACTTCTTCTTCGTCCAATCCATCTGCCAATTAAGTGGACATCGAGGTATGCCGTAACAGCGGAATGGTAATGAGATGGTGCTTCATCTTGTTGAAAGTAGAAATCATCGTCGCCGTACTGCTGATGGATAGTAGGAATGGCTGATTCACATAGCATGTCGAGATACACAGAGCCGGTGACTGTCCCATAGCCTTTTTGGATTTGATTTTTGTTCATCGATTTTTTAACATTAATGATCTGCTTTTGCTTCTTTAATGACTGGATTAAGTCTGTCACAGTAATTTTTGTATGTGTTCGTTAATAATATTAGTTTTCCATAGTTTAAAGAGTGTAAGCTTACGTTTAATAGTCATAATGGGTGATGGTGTGATGTATTGGTTGTTGTATTTAGTTTTAGATATTACTTTTGATTTAAGAGGAAAGTTTATGTTCAATCTATCCATTAGTGTGTCTCAGAATGCTTGAAACTTTGTTCCACTGAAAAGATGTTATTTCTTTCAAGAACTTTAATTTATTATTATGCTGTAAGATCTATAGTTAACTTTTATAGTTTCCTTTTCAGAGAGGTGGATGATTAGCATGGTGTGCGTAGGCAAGTGATCTGTGATAATTAATATAATTACGACATTCAAATCTGATCTAGCAGAGTCGAATTTCTAACGTAATTGTAAAGTCTTGCTGGCTTTGTATTAGTTAATTTAAAACCACTTGCAGTGATGATGTTGCGAAGGGAGCTAGCGTTATTATTTGAATGTTCTTTTGTGAGATCAATATTTAAATCTCCTGCAATAACACAATTGTTACGAATATAATTGGAGGTCAGAATTCTATCGATATTTTTAATAAAAGTTGGTACATTACCAGATAGTGGTCGGTACATGCCCAAAATTGAATACTGGGTGTTATAAAAAAACATTTCAGATGCATGTTTTCTGAGGAACTGTTTAGGCTTGTCAGTTCTTCGATACTTTTACTCTTGTAGTTTGAGTCTACAAATATATTTACATCTCCTCCCCTATTATTAGCCGTCCGTACATGGTGGTAGCTTTGTACCCTGGAATGTTAAAAAAGATCTTATTATTTTCATTTAACCAGGTTTCATTTAATATGTTATGATGTAAGGGTAGCTGTCAATTCGTCAAAGTGGCTTCGGAGAGTGTGAATATTTGCGTTTAGGAAAGACAGGCTGCCATTATTATATTTCTTTTTAAGTAGTTGTCTCTGAGATATAGACAGAACTGACTTCGTTTGAAATTCATTAATTTCATTTACAGTATTGAGAGTATTTAAAGTGTTGATCATGATGTGAAGATTAGGGTGATACGGTAGGAGTACTACCGCAAAAATGTCGGGTGCAATGAAACTGCTTGCAACATTGCATGCAACATTATAAGAGTGTTTTTGAACGCCTCCTTCAGCCCTCCTCCTCCCCAAAATATATATGTGTGTATATATATATATATATATACACACACACATATATATATATGATATGAGTTGTTTGTATGTGAACTCCAAGGGGTATACGTAGCTTAGCTGCTCAGGCCAACAAGAATATATGTATGTGGGTGTGTATGCATGTATAGAAAAGTTTCTTATATATATATATATATATAGGAGTTGTATGTGATCTCCAGTGGGTAAACTAACATGGCGGCTCAGGCCCACAAAAAAAATGTGGGTGTGTATACATGTATAGAAAAGCTTCTTTTATATATATGGCTCTATGTGAACTCCAAGGAGTATCCCAACCTAAACCAGTTCAGGCCCAAAAAAGTATATGAAATGTATGTATGTGAGTGTGTATGCATGTACGTTTGTCAGTAACACAGCATAAATAAAAACTTTCAGGAGCTCCTCCCAAACGTATAAGTATAGACTTTAAGACCTCTCAGTAGTAACACAGTATAACATAGCCGATTACCTACGGGTTTTACTTACCAACACCTGATAGACCATTATGGTCTCAAAATACGACACAGACAATAGTCAAAGCTATTAATCTCCTCATTAACGTGTTTATAATATCACGAAAGACCAGTAAGGTCTCAAAAATCGACACAGCCAATAATCAGAGCTATTGCACTATTCGTGGAAGAAAACCGGAACGAGGTCATGTTGTAATGTATTGGTGACAAGGCGCTCTTTTAAACAAAAACTGAAATATGGTAAAGCATCGTCACTCTGAAACTTTCTTCCACGAATAGCATCCTTCATTGGCCCAAACAAATGGAAGTCTCAAGGTGCCAGATTCGGCCTGTATGAAGGGTGGGGTAACACAGTCAAGCGCATTTTTGCGATGGCCTCTCTTGTTTGCAAACTGTTGTGTGGTCTTGCGTTATCGTGCAAAAGAAGGACGTCTTCCACTTTTCTCTCAGGTCAAACTCGATTTATACGTCTCTGGAGTCTCTGTAGGGCAGCAATATATGCCTCTGAGTTGATTGTTTGTCCTTTCTTCATAATGCCCACCAGAATCACCCCTTTCATGTCCCAGAAGAAGTGGCCATAACCTTTCCTGCAGAAGGAGCCATTTTGAAGTTTTCTTTGCGTGGAGAGTCTGCGTGATGCCACTCCATGGATTGGCGTTTTGTTTCAGGTTCAAAGTGGTGTACCCAGGTCTCATCCCCAGTCACAATTCGTGAAAGGAAGTCATCCCCTTCTGTCTCGTATCGAACCAACGACTCAGAAGCAATTTCTTTTCTTTAGGGTTTGTGATCTTCAGTCAGTTTGCGAGGAACAAACCGCGAACACACTTTTGAGTATCGCAGTTGCTGAATTATTGTATTCACACTTCCTTCACTAATTTCTAGTTCCAGTGATAGCTCCTTGTATGTGACGAGCCGATTTGATCGAATGATGCTGTTAGCACGTTGCACAGTGTGAAATGTCACAGCTGATGCCGAGCGACCGCTGCGTGGCTCACCATCGAGGCTGGCTCTACCTCTCTCCGATGATCTCACATATTTACAGCAGCGTCCAACTGTGCTTCGATCAACAACAGCATCTTCGTAAACGTTTTGTAGACGTTTGTGAATATTTCCAACTGTTTCCTTTTCGATAACAGCTTTCTGTTTACGACGCACATCACTGTCAGACGCCATTTTCGAAACTGCGTTAACCATCGGTTTTATACAAGGGCGTTTAAAAGCGGTTTTATTGTATGCTCGATGATTTTACCAAGTGTAGAGTCGAACAAGGTGAGAATGGTTTGGAACTGGCTGCGTAATTAGAATGTGCAGACTCCTCCAAATATCACGAACTTTGGTACAAAGGGTTAGAACGATACAGGGCTGAACTCACCTTTACTCTTCACTCTGAAGAATTATTTCTTTATAATCGTGTCGACACAGTTGTCGACACGATTTACAAACATACTTCAATTGTCGTCATGAGTTGTGTGTCAGAAATTACAATTGAAAAGGTCAGCGCTGAAAGAATAAACACCCGTTTGGAAAGACGTGTTTTTAAACCTTTTGCCCTATTCCTCACAAAGATGTTCTTACATTTTAACTATTACTTTGTGTCCATGACAAGCATATCTGACTATCTAGCCAAATATATATTTCAGTAATGTTGACATCATGGTGATCATCTTTTAAAAAGATGACTAACTTAACTGCAAGTAAGGCTGTTAATAACTCTAATTGTGGTACAGTTCTGATAGGTTTAATAGGTGCAATTTTACCCTTACTATAAACTAAATGACTTTCATCATGGCACACAAGATAGGCACAGCATCCATATGCTTGCGGGAGCAAGTGTAGTTTACATCACTCTGTTGTGCCTAGTGTAGTTTACGTTCCACGACATTATCCTAAGGTAGTTTACATTATCCTAGTGTAGTTTGCGTTCTCCAACTTTGTCCGGGTATACCTAATGAAATAAAACGTTAAAAACTAACGAAACAATTACGACTTAACCTAACCAATCGTCAATATATATATATATATAAATCTATATATATATATATATATATATACATATATATATATATATATAAATCTATATATATATATATATATATATATATATATATATATATATAAATCTATATATATATATATATACACACAAGGTGTCCTGGATTAAATGGCAATAAAATAAAACATTATAAATCTATTTTATTGCCATTTATTGTCATATATACATATACTGTATACATAAATTTACGATTGGTTAAGTCGTAATATTTTCGTTAGTTTTAACGTTTTATTTGATGGATTCATTTAAAAAATGTCTTCTGAAGATCCTTGTGTAGTTTACGTTCTCCAACTTTGACCTAGTGTAGCTTCTGTCCCCTTTTGCGTCAGGAGAACGTAAACTGCACTTGCTCCCAGGGCCGGATTAAGCATTGTTAGGGCCGGGGCCAATTAATATTTTCGGGCTGGTGTCACTAGAAAAACACAATTCGTTACGTGGTACATCATACGACATGCATGAGTGATGTGATCAGCTGACTGGGATCGATCGACAGAAAACGAAACAAAAAAAAAGATGTGATTACAGAAAATGTATACATTGTTCACATAAATGGGATGCTAAACTAGGTTTTGTAGAAGCGGAATCTAGAATTTTTTTCTTCCTCACGGTCGACCAATTATTTCAACGGTAGATTATAGCGTTTACATAGTTTCTTGGGGTCGGTCAGCATCTTGGGGCTGGTCAGCATCTGGGGCCGGGGACAAATGCCCCATTTGCCCCCATTATAATCCACTACTGCTTGCTCCTGCTTGCGTACTGGCATCAGCATACACATGAAGTGTTTGAGGCTCATCCCTAAGCCCTATACACCTTGGAATTTTAATGTTCTGTACTCTTTATTTAAGTCTGGTACTAATCTTTTCCATTAAATTTGAGCTTTCTTTGAAACTGTATCATCCCAACTAACATTTTTCTCCCAAAGCTCTTGGATAAATATTTTTGCTTTAATAGCTACAGGTAGAAAAAAGCCCATGGGATCGAATATCTTTGAAGTTTCAGAAAGTATTTTTCTCTTTGTTTTAGCTTCCAATTTAATTTCAAATTCCTTTGTATAAAGTGAACCATGCTTATCAGAAGTTGAACCCAGGTACCATGTCATGCCTAAAGTTATAATTCTAATTGTAAGTTCAGTAAGCACTCTCCCATCTTTTAAAATCTCTCTGTTTAAGCCTTCATCATTTGAAACCCATTCTCTTAATTCAAAATTACCCTGCTTTATAATATCTTGTGGTGAATTGTAAATTTCAAATAATTCGGGTCTTGTTGAGGTTGAACCTATTAAGTTATCAAAATAAAGGCGCTATTTTAAGAAATCTAATGTTAAAGAGTCATTAAATTGATTTAAGTGGTGCCTAATAGTTAAAGCTAATAAGCTTGGTGAATGATTAGCCACAAAAAGGACTACATTGAATCTATACAAATCATATTTGTCTTTGAACCAAAAAACCTGAGTTGATCTTTATCTTTCTCATTTTTAAATGAATTCTCAAAAAGGCTTTTGATATGTCATTCTCTATGGCATATTTATTTAACTTAAACCTCAGCAAGGTCTTTACAAGATCAGATTAGGACCTTCTGAGAGACAATCATTTAAACTGTGTTTGGTTGAATCTTTGAGGCTGCAAATGTAAACCAACCTCAGTTTTGTTGTTGGGGTATCCTGTTTATATATCCCGCTGCATATTAAACAATGACAACATTCCTTTTTAAAAAAGGCGCAGTTGTAACCACTTCTATAAAACTTTGTATCTGATCTTTAAAAACAACATCATACATTTTAATTTTGTTATCTGCTTAAGTTTTTGCATGCCTTTATATAGATGACGTTTAGCAACCTTTAGATTATCTGTTAGTGTAGGACAGTTTCTTTTGCAAGGTAGTTCAGCTAAATAAAGGTTGTCTTTGTATTCAATTGTGTGTTGTGTATTTTGTTGTCTATAGAATTCTTCTGTGATAGCTGCATTATTTTTGTTTTGATGCGTATATATATATATATATATATATATATATATATATATATATATGTCAAACACAGACCGTGCATGGAACAAGGAACTCTTCTGGGAAAATTAAATCCACTATAGTCCGAATAAGTAATGGTAAATGACAAATACCATAGTTTTTCTTTTTCATGATGTTAGCCCGACGTGGGCAACGGGTCTCTCGCAAAGAGATCCCATAAATATAGCTTCCCTCACGTCGGGCTAACATCATGAAAAAGAAAAACTATGGTATTTGTCATTTACCATTACTTATTCGGACTATAGTGGATTTAATTTTCCCAGAAGAGTTCCTTGTTCCATGCACGGTCTGTGTTTGACATATAATTTTCTCGGGGAACCATTCTGAGTTTGTGTACATATATATATATATGTATGTTAAATAACTTCATGGTGTATTACTTCTCTTTGCGCCTAATGTAGATGCATTTCTACTCTACTGGATGTGTTATTTATGATGTGATATACATAAATCATGTATGTATTATCCCTGTTTTGCACCTAATGTATATACATATTTTGCTTTCGATACATATTAAATAGGCAGAACGCTGTAGTTGTGTTTTATTTACACCATATAAACAAATATTAACGGAACCAAATTTCAGGCATCTGGTATTATTGTGTTCAACACTGGCACAGAATTTACAATGTTGTTTATATTGTTTACCAGTTACTATATTAAAGGTTTTTTTGCAAAGTGGGAGCTACTTTCGACATTTATGGTATAAAAGTTGAAGGTATACAAAATTAGCACAATTTTCTCTACTTCTTTTGTCACAGTAACACTAGCCAAAACAGTAGAAAAGAAAAACAGGCACAATGGATCAATTTGAGAATTTCCTCCACAGCCCTTTCTCCATCTTTCATGAGTGGGGTTTTAGGGTTTGACGCTTGAGGGGCTCTGTCATTATTAGTTTTCTATTTAGCGGTGTTAATTGTACCATGCAAGAAACACTTCTTCAGATTTACTGATTAATCAGATTTTGTAAATAGCCAAATTGCGCCCTGTCTCTTACTGACTGTCTTCAATCTCTCTCTCTTTTCCGCAGTGATAAATCACTCTACTGTCGCTGTTATAATGGACACAGCAGCCTTCATCTACTCTAATGGCCAGCTCTGGAAGATTCTTCCTCAATCGGTACCTCCAATTTTTCAAATGCAGAATTCCTAGGCACCTCAAAAACCTTGACCCTCGATTTTGGGACCCTCTCCCTGTATGGGAGGGACATTTTGCATGCAGGTGCCCTTGACCCCTCCTTCCAGCGTAAAAACCCCTGCTATAATTCAGACTTATTTCTTGGACATCTTGCATCTTCATCAGTAAGATTTAATATGATTCTAAAAGCTGGTTTAAAATTATATTAAAAATAATACAGTAATATCGAAGTTAAGTGGAGCTACAAACAGACGTTTTCACCTTGGTAGAGCACTACATATATATGGAAGAATCACTTTTTTATGAAAATGAAAAAGTTTATTGGTTGCCCATACTCCAAATGACAAATATTAATAACAATTAGGGGTGTGATAGAATTGTTAATGCATAGTCAATTCATTATTTTTGTGGGCATTCATCAGCTTAGAGAAATGGTGAGTAATGAATTAATAAAAATGATACCCTCCCCCGCAAAATCCTTTATACAGTTTTCTTTGTGTACGTAAAGGAAAGATTTTTTTAGCACAGACGTATATAAATCGCAATTGGGCATAAAGCATAGAAAATAATGCTAGAACACTATATATATATATATATATATATATATATATATATATATATATATATATATATACATACATACGTAAGAATAACTTTTATATGAAGATGAAAAACTTTATTGGTCCCCCATACCCCATATGATAAATATTAGTAATAATAATTGTGGATATGGTAGAATTTTTAATGCATGGTGAAAGGTGAAAATAAATAAGTTACTACTAAAACTAAAATCTGGTTTAACAATTAAATTAATAATTTTATAACATAATTTAAAGATAAATTTGGATATATTAAGACAAAAACTTGTTTTAAATAACACTGCCCAACAAAAACAAAATATTTGCTGCTGATTTAATTCTAAGACCTGCTTCTGGATAATATTGATGTGCTGATTTCAAAAATAACCTTAGATTTTGTCCATCACATCAGGTTTTCGTGCAATGCAATATGCCTATTTTGGGTGATCCATGAAGGGCGCTTATCAAAATTGATGATTTTTGAGACCTGTTAACAGCTGTTTTGCTGCAAAGAGATTGTCTTGACATTTCTCATTCTAGGAAGTCCTATAAGAGAAAATTTATCAGCACTGAAAAGTAAGAAAACAAGAAAAAGACAATGTTAAGAAAACTGGTTCCGTGCTTGCTTTAATATGGATTAATTTTTTGCTTATTTAAACACTTTTAATCACTTTATGTGTCAATATTACCATTGTATATTAAAGTTCACTCCCTGCACAATTGTTTACTTTTCCATGCTGATTCTGAGTATGTAAAAACTTATTTTTTGAAAAGAAAAAAATTGGGCATAACCCTGCCAAAATGCGATATCTCCAAAATATCCGTATTTGATTGCTCGAAAACCTGACGTGATAGGCAAAAACTAAGGTGATTTTTGAAATCAGCACACCAAAGTTACCTAAAAACATGTGTTAGAATTAAATCAGCAAAATTGGTGTTGGGCAGTGTAATTCTTCTTTATTGCGGGAAAAAGGAGGAAAATGAATAAGTTACCGTAAAATAAAATCTAGTTTTGTTATAAAATTAAATGAATATATTTTATAATAAGATTTAAATATATATTTGTATATTACGACAAAAATTGTTTTTGCTTTAAATTTGGTTTACCATATTTCAGGTTTTGTTTAAAGGAGCGCCTAGTCACCAATACACTATAACATGGCTTTGTTGGGGTTTTCTGTCATGAGTAATACAATAGTTTTGACTATTGGCTGTGTCGTTTTTTGAGACCTTACTGGTTTTTTGTGACCTCATAAACGTATTTTAATACGTTAATGAGAAGATTAATAGCTTCGACTATTGTCGTATTTTGAGATCATATTGGTCTACCAGGTGTTGGTAAGTGAGATTTGGTTGGAAAGTAAAAGCAGTAGGTAATCGGCTATGTAATACTGTGTAACTGCTGAAAGGTCTTAAAGTCTATACTTATACGCTTGGTGTCGCCCCATATCGGCAACATGCTGCTGATGGTCGGGCTCCTAATGTCTATACTGGAGGTCATGAAGTCTATACTTGGACGGTTGGTGGAGCCCCCACCTCGGCTTCATGCTGTTGATGGGAAAGCTCCTAAAAGTTTTTATTTATACTGTGTTACTGACAAACGTACATGCATACACACCCACATACATACATTTCATATACTTTTGTGGGACTGAGTTGGCTCAGGTTGGGATACCCTTTTGAGTTCACATACAGCCATACATATATATAAAAGAAGCTTTTCTATACATGCATACACCTCCACATATATTTTGTGATCCTGAGGCGCCAGGTTAAGTTACCCATTAGAGATCACATACGTACAACTCGTGTATATATATATATATATATATATATATATATATATATATATATATATATACCAGTGAATCCGTATCAGTGAATCTGTGCATATAAATTACAGTATAGTGAAATTCATTAAAATTAAGAAAGTGCAATACAGTTCACATAATTTATCACCAATTTTAACGAAATACGGTTGGCATTGGAGAAAGTTTGAAACAAAGCAGGAAAAAGGTCATAAAGCGCAAAGGTCAGAAAACCCTCGAAATACCCTCGACCATCGAAAGGAAAGAAACGGAAATAAAAATAAAAATAAATAAATAAATAAAGAATTTGTGTGGGTATTTCTTTTTACGCTATTAAGGAATAGCATGGGTGTGGGTCCAAATTCTCACTTAATCTGTAATTTGTGCAATCTAGTAACAACGGAAAACTTAGCAATTAGATGTGATTTCTGCCAACGACTAAACGACTTTAACTGCATGAATTGGAATGATAGGGAAATAACTCTTGTCTCGAACGTGAAACACGTCGTGGGGATCAAATTTCTATGTGGCGCATGTACACAGACCGTAAATTCTTTCGCAGTCTTTAAAGAAATGGAGATAGCAGACTTGAAAGTTACAAAAAAGAATGAAATAATGGGGACACATGGGTCCGGAATGTCCCAACGAAAAACCGGGTGGATGAGAGAGAAAACGAAATAACGAGTAACAGCATAATAACGAACAACAATTTAATAACAAATAACGATATAAACAATATAATACGGAAGGAAGACAAAGATGAAAGGAAAGAAATAAGTAAAAGTTGCGAAGTAGACAAACGGTCCAACGAGCGAAATGATAAAAAGCTAATAACTAAAAACGTAGAAAATAAACAGCCAAAGAAAAATAATGATAATGCCAAAATTAAGAACTTTGAAAATAATAAGAAAGAAAGCAGAAGCGTTGAAAATATCGTATGTGAATACTACGCGAAAGGAAACTGCAGATATCGGGATGGACAATGCATATATGCACATCCCACATTATGCAAAACGCATTACACAAGTGGATACTGTAAATTTGATAAGAAATGCATGTTCCACCATCTTACGGTCTGCAACACTAGTAGTATGGGAGAAAAATCCATGATTGCAGAACAATTGCATAATGTTGCAAGAGTGCCACCCCCACCCCCCTTGGTGGCACACCCATCCCCATTGGTGGCACCCCCACCCCCTTTGGTGGCACCCCCACCCCCTTTGTTGCAAGGCACCCCCACCCCCTTTGTTGCAAGGCACCCCCTTTGTTGCCAACCCCACCCCCTAATTTGCGCCATGTATTTAATTATTCCATATATTATTCAGCCAGTTGTCTTAGAAGGCTGAGTTGTCAGATAGCATTAAATATTTAATATTTAAATATTTAACTCAGTTGGCTGAGTTGCCGGATTCGTTATTTTTTAAATTATTCCATATATTAATCAGCCAGATTGCTTAGAAGGCTGAGTTGCCAGATAGCATTAATTAATTAAATATTCCATATATTAATGTTGGCTTAGAAGAATGAGTTGCCAGATTCCTTATTTATTAAATTATTCCATATATTAATGTTGGATTAGAAGGTTGAGTTGCCAGTTTTCGCCATGTATTTAATTATTCATATATTCTTCTGTCATCTGGCTTAGAAAGTTGAGCTGACAACTTCGTTACTTATTTATTAAATTATTCCATATATGCCAGTTGGTTTAGAAGACCGATTTGACAAATAACAGTTAATTAAATATTCAGAAAACCGAAACCAAACAAGTGATATAATCGCGTTCAAGGAATAAATAAAACACCAATACAACGTTCTGCTTATTTTAGCTGAAATAATGGATATACAATGGACATATACATATATGGTCAAATAATAGAACGGAAAATATATAATCATACAAAGCATAGTATTAACAAAATATTAGTACAGGAAAATTTATAGTTATATTAATTATATATAATCATACAAAACATAGTATTAACAAAATATTAGTACAGGAAAATATATAGTTATATTATCAAAAGTCTATATCCACATCGCCATTACTTTGTACGATGTGGTAAAACCGTCCAAGCATCACTTCATCGTTTAACTGACGCGGCGGTCTATACTCTACATAAATGGCTTTCATATCGTTCAATACTATTTTCGTACCCACTTTACACTCGGCGGGCAAGTTATCTTTAAGCACAGCTAGAACACAATCAAAAGCACGCAAAAAATGTCATCGTTAACGACAACATGAAATTCAAGTTTATAATCATGCCTTTCCAATCGGGGATTTTTTCTTACCGCCCCGAACATTTCAATCGTGAACTCTTCTTCACTCGGCATAACGGGATTGGAAATATTCTACCAAATCGTAACGACACCTATCCACTATATAGAGGTACAGCTCTTCAAGGTGAACAGTGTAGGCGAGCTCAGCTCTGTACTTCTCAAGTGCTTTGTACCAAAGCTCAGGATATTTCGAAGAATCTAAACCTTTTAAATATGCATCCAGATCTAGACCGTTCTCCACCTGTTCATTCCTACATTCAACAAATCCGTCGAGCAGAGCGGTGTAAGCGTATTCAAGTCCCGTGTCAAAATAAATCATATCGGTAACACGCGCATCTAATATAGGGTTCAGCTTACGGAATCCGACGATCTCAAACATTCTGTCGAGGATGAAACGGTGTCGTGTAGGAAAAAGAATGTCATTATCAGCTGTGTTCTTCCACACACATCAGTCGTATATCATGCATGGTTGTTCATTATTTACACTCAATGTACAAACAATGGTATATGAGGAGGCGTCACTAATCGTCTCTCTTCTTGTACCTACGTCAGATGGTATTTTATAACGGTCTTCAGCCCACATTTCAACTACCACGAAGATTTTATGCATCTCCTCAAGACTTAAATAAATAACGTTACGTTTGCTTGCATGCCTGCAGATCGTTTGAAGCACACAGTTAATGGTGCCGGTTTCTCGCCTGAACACGCGCAATGACTTTGTCAAGGAGACGTCGTACGATGCGTTGAGAATGCTTCTCAAATGGAGTTCCATCGTATTCGCACGTTCACACGGTTCGAGATGACTATGGCGCGTCCACTCGGTGCAAGCTCTGAGATGACTATGAGCCACAGGAGGCAGGCAGGCAGGATCGGCTCGGCGGGCGGGGTGAATCTTCCTCATGAAACGTGAATGGGTTTGTTCGAACTCGTATGCACCGGGAGAAGTGAGTCACACCATAATCTAATGAAACGTGTACGGCGCTGACCCAACATGAATCGTTGTATCCCATTATATTGGGCAGATGTTTTGAGAAACTTTCCGATACAAGAATTAATTTCGGTTTTAATGTTTTATCACTACCACTTCCCCGAATACGCACCAGACATTTTCCTTCAGGGTAATTTTCACGAACTAAACACATTTTTTAAATGTTTTATCTCTCCTAAACATCTTCACAAACCGGTGCACTATTAGAGAGAAACATATATTCATATTTATCCTTTTTGTTTAACAGGCGATACTCATCTCTAAAATCTGTTAAAAACTCACACAAACCTTTAGCCACAACCTCACTACAAACCTCATCATGATATATATTAATGTAGTGGTAAAAATACTTAAGATTGTCCATGATGACAAGATTTACATTTTCAGCCGTAGGGTACGATTAATCGGTATGGTGTAACATGATATAATACCGCTTATCACACTACTCATCCACAAGACTCACTAACCATAACTGTTGTTTATCTTCTGACCGTGTTGTTTCTTCTACTGCGCGGTAAATGTGAGCCATTACAAAGCTTAGTTCTATAACATACTTCAGTACATCGTCTGTACTGCGAAATCCTACAACCCCCTCGCCAGAATATTCGTAGAGTATTTGAATAGCCTGACCCTTTGCACGATTCAATGCAGCCTTAAAAGAGGCAAAGGAGGCGGGAATAGGGAGTTTTTCAGTATCCACTACATCTCCGCACTTAGCAAAATACCACTTCATAAATGTTGAACACACGATATTAAAGGTAGCCATTACTATTTTCTTCTATGCGAGAGAATACACGTCTGAGCTCAGGGGTATACAGAGGTCAATTGAGCACGCAGGGTAGCCCAGGTTGCGGCATGACTCACGCTGCTGGTCTTACAGTGGGCGGGGTTTAGCTTTTTACTGTACACACACACGCAAAGTAAAACGCTAGTGTAATAATTAAGTTTGCAATAGACATATCAAAGATTATGGTATCCAAAAGGCACGGTGTCATAGGTACCAGGCACCTGGTAGCGTTACCTGTAGGTGTTACGGCACACTTTTGTACCCCTAAGTTCCTTCACGCCCCCCAGCTTCTGCGCCCGAAAATTGTGGGTGCCTACAGTCAGTTGGGTCGGACGGCCGCCCTCATCATCATCTTCCAAACATACTAGTTCCTTCAGTGAATCAAAGTTGACGACCCGCCGATTCGCTTGGTTAAGCGTGATACCCTTAGCCTTCAAGATATACTTCGTTTCATCCCCTATCCTCACCCGTACCCCATAGGTTTTTGGCCCTGTTGACACAAACGAGTCGGCGTATGCGTTGTCCCCATACTCATCCTTGATCTCGTCAGTTAGTTCACCGAGGAACTACCCAATAGCAGGCATGTATTCACCCCTCCTCGCTGTGAATATCACGCTATCTGTATCGGCATACAAAACCCGCAGCCCAAGAGAATGCAATAGGCCCCAAAGTTTGATGCGTGCGTAAGCTGTTGTGAAGCTGGCTACAGGAATGTTTGTAACCCGTGAGGTATCTGTGGCCAATTCAGTATTGTTGTACTTTATTATGTAAGTATTGCCTACATTCACAATCTCCATGACCTCTTTATCGGGTGCGTTGGCGTAATTCCAGGCTTCACGATAACTTTGCGCCAAATGAACGTTCCCTTTACCGGTATTCTGTGTAAATTTTCCCCAAATACTGTTTAGGCACAATTTTGAACTAAAGCGCTTGCCAGGATTCTTTACAATTTGGGTACGATGAAGTTGTATACCCTCGTGGTCATGGTAACGCTGAATATAAGACGTTTTTTTCATCTTCGGTTTCAACCCCTCGCCGATAACCTGACGCCTCAACCTTGTCCTTCAAAAACGCGTTTATATATGGTGTGAAAAGGTTGGGTAGCTTCTGAAACCTCCACACCTCATGTATCTTCATTATTCTATACCCATGGCGAACGGCTAGGGCCAGCTCAGGGCTTGTGTATACACTTCTGAACTTACGCTGGTGAGGTGTATGGCCAGAAGCACCATTGTTCTCTTCTGCACACTTCACGCACAGGGGGAAACATGAGTTTGTGATCTATAACGACGGGTAAAATCGGCATCCATAAATCGCGAGGGGGGAGCACGTCTACGAAAGAAAGGCCGAAATAGTACCCATTCAAATTTCTTGAGAACTCGTTGATGAAAGGTAGGTTAGGACCCTCTATTTTTTCAGGCGCACCTACAGGGTACGGATTGTTCTTCATCACGTAGGGTTATAAAAAAGAGAAATCGTAGTAATGGAGTTTCACGCCCTCCCGAGGCGGAAAGTATAGCTTGAAGGGATTTGTATGCCCTCCGAACAAGCTATCGCCGCATTTGAGAGGATCCATTACCATTGAACGCTTGATCGTGTTTATTTCTTCACGGTACGCCCCGTCTGTCTGCATCTGTGCATCATATTCATACTCCCACAAGACCTTGTGAGTGAAGTGGGACTCTATAAGCTGATCGCGGGTGCGCGTCCACGCAAGACAGTCGGCAGGAGATCTATCGTGGATATCTCCTGTGATTCCGCACTCAGGACGGGGGAATCCATGCCACCAGCAACCGTTAAAGGAATACACAATCTTTTCGCCAGTGACACGGTTTTCACTTAGACCATCAACCCAAAAAACATGGCCATTAACCTTAATGGGAACTTCACCCGTGTTGCGGGCATGCTTTATGTCTACACCTGTCTGCTGCTGTAGGTGTATGAGCCAGTAAATAGCCTTGTGCCCATAACTGCGGGGGTTGTTTCTGTGGATAATGGCTAAGGTGCCTTTAGGCATGAAGTTATTCTTGAACACCGCAAAACATAATGACGCGATGGTGGTTGCGACTTGCAGCGGATCGCATTTGAAACGACATATGTACATCCTTCTAAAGGCCTGGAAACATACTCTAAGCACGCGAACATCATTCACGCAACAACGCTCACATTCATCAGCTATATTATAAGGATAACGTTCATTAAAGCTGTTGTAGTATCGGTCAAAATCTTCACGTTCATCTGTGCTCATACAGTCATAATTAAAGTAATGTTTGGGTGGAGGTAGACCTACGTAATTTAAAGTTTCACTAGGGAGGAATGTGTAAGGGAAGTATCCTTTTGAAACCTTAGCTGCTACGCCCATCACCTTGGGTAGCCTTGCTAACTTACAAGATGTGAATAATAAAGTGTCTTTAAATTGTACATTACCTCTTATTTGCATCTGTATTAATTTGTTGCCTGTTTTCACGGATCACCTGTAAATATCTCAGAGGACTCGTGCTCAAGTAGCTCCTTATAAAGGAACTGTGTGTCAAATTTTTCCCCGTTATGGGCGAGAATATACACAGTCATTTTTTTTAACTTGTCCACTAGCTTGACAATATAGGACACAAATAGTTTTACAGGGCTATCGTGGACATTCGTTTTAAAAACGTTTGTCCGTTTACCACATTTGTGACACTCATCACACTCGATTTCCATACACTCATCACAGACAGTCTGACTCACAAGTATATGTGGAATGACCTCTTTGGTGTCAGCGTTCGTGTATGTTTTTATATCGTAGTACAGTTATACAAGAATTGTTTTTAGGCTTGGCGTCTTTCATTTAACATACATGCTTTACACCATCCGCCTTATATTTCTCATGGCATGTAAAACATTGAATTTCATCACATTTTTGTTTGAAATTTCCCCAATTATCCATCATGTGAAACATACCACATTCGCAGATTGTCATTTTCCTGCACGTGCCAATTGATTTATGGAACTCAAAACAGCTATTATTGAAAAATGTGCTTCTCCACACATTACAAGCCCTTTTTTCAGCTTCAACTACACGGTTTTCACATTTGGGGCTTTTACACTGCTCAATTTAGGGTGGATCGATTTTACATTTTTTTCAATTTCCATATTCTAATAGAGACAAAAACTTGCGCATGCATGAGAAAATAGCCTCTGCAAAATCTTAACTTAATAGGTAATCATCTTCTGCCCCCGGCAGAACGATGAAAATCATATTTTAGTAGTCAAAAACGTATTTTTAAACCCTAGCCTAGAGTCATAAAATTTTGCGTTATTTCATGCCTAAGCAACGATATAAATGCTATGGGAAATATATAAATGCATTATTTAAGACAAAGAGCCGATCTGAAAATATGTATAATATACACATTTTCAGATCGGCTCTTTGTCTTAAATAATGCATTTATATATTTCCCATAGCATTTATATCGTTGCTTAGGCATGAATTAACACACACGCAAAATTTTATGACTCTAGGCTAGGGTTTAAAATTACGTTTTTGACTACTAAAATATGATTTTCATCGCTCTGCCGGGGGCAGAAGATGATTACCGATTAAGCTAAGATTTTGCAGAGGCTATTTTCTCATGCATGCGCAAGTTTTTGTCTCTATTAGAATATGGAAATCGAAAAAAATGTAAAATCGATCCACCCTACGTGCTCATATACCATGTGGCTCACATACCATGTGGCAAACTCGAGACACCCCTTACACAAATCATAATGTCGTCCATATTTTCGACTTTTATCATAACTCGCGTAAAGGCACCTTATATTACGGATGGGGAGATACGTTGTCTCTGACAATCCTAAAATAAGTAGGGGTACGATCTCTCACACAGCTTTTAAAAACATACACATATCTACGACGATCAAACCCATCCAAATACAACTATACGAGCATTCTTTTCCTGTTCTACCCTTCTCAGCATCTCAGGACCCATGTTACAGTCAAACTCAAGTTCACAGTCTACAGCTAGTTTACGGGCACGCTCCACTACCGTAGGCAGCCACATTTTTGCGGTCTGTGTATTTGGTACAGCAAACATACGAGCTAAGACTACTGTTATAAAGCCGCAACCACGATCGACGTTTATATGCCGTCTAAAAATAACCCGAGAATTGAAGTTAAGAGTGTAAGGTGTGGCACTATGACCCGCAACACGGAATACACGGTCAATATTTACCGTGAAGTTGTCTATATTGAAGGCTATGCTACTTTGGGAGGCCTGCATTATACGATCTAATATATACTCTACATCTTCAGCAGCCAAACGCCTGAATGGCACTACTATCCAAAAATCATCTCCATCACCATCTGACCCGAATCCGAAGGACAGCCTCGTCCTGTTTTCACGCTCGTTGCGGTTCTGAAGGGCAAACTCTACAATACGCTCTACTACGCGATGTAGTCCGTGTTCAATACCGTTGCTATACATGGATCTAGGATCAACCCTGGCTATATACCGATTTCTAGTCAAGGCTGGGGTTGGGGGTTGCGGTGCGCACCAACTCGAATGTTATGCCATCCTCAACAGAACAGGTAGCTGCTGTGAAGGATGAATAAGGGACTATATTTGAGGAATACGGTATTGTGTGGGTTGTTGCGTAAGACGTTGAGGGTTGGGGCCCTATTACTGTAGACTCAACAGAACGGGGAGCAGCTGTGGAGGATGAGCAAAGGGTTATATTGGCGGAAGGCTCTACTGTGGGGGTTGTTGCGTAAGACGTTGAGGGATGGGGTTCTATTACTGGTGTTCCAACAACCCTGGAACGCTTTATACCTGACGTGGAGGATACGACTTCGCACCTCCACTTTGAACGTGCTACATGTGCCGCTGGTGAGGGCTCATCGGAGGGGGTGGGGGCTGTAGATGCACGGACAACGGACTCATCCGTGGTATCGATGATCGGGTGCTGTACGCCGTCGTCATTCACGGTTCTGTGGAAGAAGAAAACAAAATATAAGGAGCAGCACTCGTTATTTGTAATATTTTGTAAATGACCCACTTAGGGGTGTGACGTGTTAGAAATGGAATCTGCAGAAAAATTCAGGTTCACGAGCCCATCCACATGTATTATATCTGGACCTACAGGTTGTGGTAAAACGGTGTTTATGTTTAATATCATTAAAGAAAAGGGGGAAATATTCTCAAAATTTGTGCATAAAGTTTATGGTGCTATTCGACATACCAATCAGTGTTCAACGAGTACAAAGATGATGTTTTGTTTCACAAGGGGGTCTATGACGTTAATTTGTTAAAGAGAAATGAACATACAGTCATCGTAATTGACGATCTCATGTTGGAGATGGATAAAACGTTTGCTGAGACATTTACAGTATTCTCCCACCACCTTAACATAAGCTTGTTCTTCATCAATCAGAATCTATTTTTCAAAAATAGATACATGCGCGATGTATCGTTAAATACGCAATATCTAGTTTTATTCGCTCAACGTAGAGATGTGTCACAAATTGGGGTATTAGCCAGTCAAATGTTCCCGAGTCAGCTAAGGAGTTTTTGGAGGTTTATAAAGCGGTCACAAAGCAACGTTATGGATATTTGCTCTGTGACCTTCACCCGCGAAACACGTTTAGGGTGCTTCTAAGAACGAATATATTTCCAAGCGAACCTGGAACCGTGTATATTCTAGAATGACGAATAGGCTAAAGAAATACCCACAAATTAATAAAAATCTATCAACGCCTGCCTCGAGCATTGCAGCAGATGTTTGTTAAAAATATCGACTCTGACTTTTTAAAATGCATCTGTGGAATCTACCTTAATGTTATAAAATGTAATGTTCCAAGGAAATCCTCTCAGAAGACTTGCTTACATCGTTAATGAACATAATACGGACGCTCGCCCATAAAAGTCAAACTGTGGGTAAGAAAAAGCGTATTATTGTACAAAGAGGCGGTTCTTTCCTGCCCATCTTATTTTCAATTTTGGGACCTTTACTGACTAGATTAATATAATGAAGGTGGTTGTGATCCCGCACGAGGTGTATGCTTCGTTACAAAGGAGCCCAGGCTTAAAAGAATGGAAAGTGAGTTGCTAACCCTATTAAACAGTGAAAACGCACCTGATGAGAAAAGGATCTTGTACTGAGAGGCTTTGCAAAAATTTCTTCATGAGTACGAAGATTATAAGCATCCTACAGAGCTCCCCGTGAGGCACAGCTCGAGTAGCGCTGAGCATAGTGACACAGGACTTGAGCTAAAAAACAGCCTCCCCCGTACACTGAAGAATAAAGGGGTAAGTCTTTATAATCTATTGAGTGAGGACCCCATCATACAGTGGTCCGATCCAGACGAGGTCATTGTTGAAGGAACAAGGGTACAAGGTTCCAATATCGTTGATATTGTTCATGATCTAGTGAGAAAGTGGGGTAGGCCCTCACCAACAGGATGGAGACATATTAAAGCAAGACTACAACAAGTAAATGTCCTCAAAACATTGATAGGTAATCTGAATAGGTTAAAAGACTTGGAACATGCATCGTACGTGTCACAACGGAGTACACCTTCGCCCCCATCAGCTGCAGTGTCTCTGAAAAGGAGAAAGAAGAGAGTAGACGGCCAACCTTATCCACGTGCCTCTAAAATACGCAAATGGATAACGTATTAAGTAAGCACTTTTACGACATTTCTAACCCAGCATCCTATGGTGGCGTTAATAGATTGTACAGAGGTGCTTATGGTGTAAGGAAAAAAGATGTTGAGAGATTTTTGCGGGGCCAGGATACTTATACACTTCATAAAACGGATTGAAAAAGGTTTAAAACAACCAAGACAACAGCCGCCTCGATTGACTCTATTTGGCAGGCAGATTTAACAGACATACAAAGATATTCATTGTAAAACGATGGCTACCGTTACATCCTATTCATAATAGACCTGTTCTCTAGATACCTCTGGCTAATTCCCCTGAAAAATAAATCGCCTGAAACAGTTGCTGAAGCGGCCAAAACGCTGATGTTGAAAGAAAACAGGATTCCTGGCTATTTTTGTACATATATGGGAAACGAATCTATAGGTCGCGCTTTTCAGAACATGCTGTCAGAGTTTAATATCAGCTGTTACATTTCCAATTCTACACATGAGGCTTCTTTAGCTGAAAGAGTTCAACGTACCATAAAGGAACGCATGCACCGCTATTTTACACAAAAACACATAGGGATATATAAACGTTCTCGGTTCATTACCTTCATCATCCTACAACCGATCACACCAACGTACGATCGGTACAACGCCTAACGATGTTTTAGAAAGAGGCAAGCGCCCGAGAAGAGATGGAATACCACCACCACCACAATCTGCGGTTTCAAAATCAATGACTATGTAAGGCTGTCACGTTCGGGAAATAAATTCGCGAAGGGTTTTGAGCAAGGATGGACACGCGAGATTTTTAAAGTTATGGCTATGAAGCCTAAAGGTGAGATAATGATGTATTACTTTGAAGATTTGAATGGAGAAGAGATGTTGGGAGGCTTTTACCGAGAGGAATTGCAGAAAGTGGTATTTAATCTTAAAATAAATGTGTTTAAAATTGAGAAAATTTTAGGAAGCAAAGGTACAGGAAAGTGAAAGATGTACCTGGTGAAGTGGTTAGGTTACCCAGAAAGCTTCAATACCTATATAAAAGCTGATGCAGTAATGAAGCTTAATTAGTATGCAGCATGACTCCTAACCATTTCTACGTCACACTCCCGTCCTCCTCGTCCCTGTCTGTACACCGTAACAACACACTAGCCAACTTTGTAACAGAGCTCCATGGACCCATTGAGTTGGGCCGTGATTCGTATGAGGTGGGGATATATGAAATTCAGCTGGACACCCTCTTTTTAAATATTGATTATAAAGATACCGTCTTTACGGTTCTTAGAGACTGTAATGAGTGTGCAAGAGCCGGGTTAACTCGGGATGAAACTATACGTATCGCACGGACTAAGGTTGCACAGTTTTTCAGTACAGAAGTAACACTAGGACCTGGTCGTTATGGTTCGGCTGAGGATGTTGTGAGAGACTTAAACGTGAGTTTAAAAAACTCAAGTCTTACGAATGATTTATTATACGAAATCGTAAACAAAGGAAACCCTGCACATACACTAATCCTAAAATCAAAGGTTAACAGAAATCTTAAAGACGGAAGAGTGTTGAAAATTATAACCGAGGGGCGATATCGATCAGCCTTCCAAAGAGACACCTTTCACTAGGCACAGCATGACTTGTCCACCTTAGTCTATCAATTGAAGATGGAGAAATTGGATGTAAGCTCTCAGCCTCCAGACATGTGCTATATTTACAGCAATATAGCGGAACACCAGTTTGTTGAAGATACCCAGGCACGCCTGCTACGCATAGCACACATCCCCAACTATAGAGGAAGGAGTTTGAGTATTACATATGATATACCCCATTATGTGAATATCGCAACTAACCTAATAACCAATATCTCAATATATAAAAGAACGATTGAGGGTAAAAATTTCCCATTCGGTGACGGGAGCACTTTCGACGCACTGAGTTATAATGGACAGAAAGCCTTTCACAGTATACCGAGGGGTGAGATACCAGCGTGCTAGTGGACTTAGGTCCATTTTTTCATCCATACTACGCACCGCTGTCCCACTGTTGAAGAGGAGGGCAAGGTACTTAGGGAGGAAGGCGTTACAAACAGGTTTTAACGCGGCAGAGGACATATTGGCTGGCACTGAGCCTAAAGAAGCTCTAAAAAAACATTTAAAACGTACACGGGATGAAATCATCAAAGATGAGAAGAGAAAAATGCGTGGTGGCGGAAAGAAGAGAGCTGCTAGGAAGAAGGGGTTACCAACACGTGGTGGAAAGAAGAAGAGATCTGCTAGGAAGAAGGGATTACCATCACGTGGCATTAAACGCAAAAGGAAACCAAAAAAGAAGTGCTCAAAGCGTATGAAACCTATGGCTGATCATTTTTTAACTGATATAAGCTGAGGACGCTACTCTCACGAATCATAGATTGACTAATACTCGTCGAGGGAAGATGACACTATTTTTGACTCGTCATGGCACGTTTCATCCATCCGTGTAGTTCACAGTTCTGTAAATCTGAACTGTCCGTCTTTGATATACCACCTACTCAGGTCTCTATTGAACATAGTGACTTTATTACAATTAACCCGTTAAACACAATTAGTTCACCCAGTGCCCCTTTTTTTACCCGAGTTCCATGCACATGTATGTTAAATTACGCATCACTTATTCTGACGGAACGGATTGCGATGATAGTTACGTGGCCTACCTTGAAATCAACTTTCTGCACTCCATATTCAGTCAGTGTGATGTATATTTAAATCAGACTAACATCTCGGCAGGCACGGGGTACTACCACTACGAGCCTATCTGGAAAATGTCCTCAACTTTTCAAAAGAAGCGAAGGACACCTTTTTATCCGCGAAGGGGTATTAGCACACTAAAGACGAAAATGGAATAAAGGATAAATTTAAAAATTCTAAAAAGAAGATATATGAATGTTTTGGGCGTCTGCATACAAACTACACTTTCCAGAAGTTGCTTATGAACGGGGTAGATATGAAATTGAAGCTTAACCGCGCACGAACCCTGAGATCTGCGTAAATCTGGGGACAGACCAAGAAGAAGGCGCGAAACCTGTTGTGATACACATCATGGAAACATATTTGCGTATACGCCGAGTGAAATTAAGCTCCCCGAAGCAAATAGAAATTGAGAAAGATTTGGTACATGCCACAGTGACATATCCAATTAACAGGGTACAGATCAAGCTGTACACGATTCCCGCAGGGCTGGCATCGAAACAGCTAGAAAACATTGCTCTTGGAGTCCTACCTAAAAGGATTTTAATTGGAATGCAAGACCACGCCTCGACGAATGGAAATTATAAAAAGAGTGCCTTAAAATTCGAGAATTTCGGCATTAAAAATATTACTCTATACGTAAATGGCATCGCCCTGGGTAGGATAATGGATATGGATTACTCAACAGATGCAGTGTTCCCGCTCTGCGCGAGAGCTTATAGTACTTTGGCTCATAATACAGGTGCGTGTGATGAACTTGGTTTTGGCATTACACAGAAAGAATTTGTTGAAGAATTTAACATCTACTCATTTGACATTACGCCTGACTTAACTGCTGGCGTAAATACGCATTTAGACCCCCAACAGAGCGGTACCATCTCAGTGAGGCTGGAGTTTGCCAAACCTTTAGACGCTCCTATTAGTGTACTAGTATACCTCTAGTCGCAAGCCCTAATAGAAGTAGATAGATTTAGAAACGTCACCACAGATTTTTAAAATGGACGCGAATACACTCCAGAGAGGGATGAAAAGTGATTTTCGCGCGCTCAAAATTTATCGGAGTGTTCGTGAAGAATGAAATATTGAAGCTGGCTAGTTCGAGAAACTGGTACGGGGTTATCGTTAACAACGACATTGTTGGGGGTGAGGGGATTCATTGGTTTGCAATCTATTTTAAAACTAAGGAAAGAATGTACTCTTTCGATTCACTCGGATTTCCACCGTGGAATGACTCGGCAATTGTGAAGTTCATAGCGTAACTAGATGTGTCAGAGATTATTTGGAATCCATATCGTTTCCAAGGACATTATACTGAAACATGTGGAATGTATTGTATTTTGTTTCTCATGCATATGTCACGTGGGAAGGGATTTATGGATTTTTTAAAATTATTCGATTTATGCGACACAAATAAGAATGATAAATATGTATGCAGACAGATAAAAAAAAGGTTCCCATATGTTAGTACACCCTGTAATGTGTAAAGGTATATTGTGTAAACCTATATATACATTTGTATCCATTAAGAATTATGTAGCGGATGCTGTTACCAAAAATACTTACATAATCTCATCGATGACCTCGCACTCGCTTGACTGTGCCAGTACCACGACTTATGGATCGCTGGGTAGGCTGTTCGGAGAAGCATCCATAGCATTTATTCCCCTTTCATCAAAAGTGGCAATAATACGATCAAGTTCCGTCCCGATCCTATAAGGTTAAGTAAAAATAAAGAGACAAATTAAGAGAAAATACCACGTATTTTAAAAGCAGATAATTATTAAAAGATTTAATATTTCTAAACTTCTACCTGTATAAAAAATTTACAAATATAAACACGCCATATATATATATATATATACAGAAATAACGACGAAGGGGGTAGAGAATAATTGAAAATATTTTGCAAAACGCAATTATTGTGGCCTTTTATAAGTTAATTCCGATTGAAACGTTATATATATAGCCCGAGAATAAAGCACAAACTAATTTCAAAACGCATTTGTTATGGCACTTATAAGCTAATTAACACTGAATGAAGCGATGTATATAAATGTGACCCGGTTAGGTTGAATTGTGCTAGGTTAGGTCGGGTTATATTATAAACGAGAAAAATTCATCTTTAAATTATCGAGAGCCCTATAATTTAAATAAATGTTATGAATTTGGATGCGGTTAAATCGTCCACCATATATATATATATATTTCCTTGCCGACCCAATCTTATTGTTCACGATTCCAAAAACATTAGGACTAATTAAACAATTTTTCAAAACACTTATTATGACGTTACCCTAAAAAAATACTTACATAATCTTCTCGATGACCTCGCACTCGCTTGACCGGATGTGCTACAGTACCACGACTTCTGGATCGCTGGGTAGGCTAAGCGGGGTGGATACCACTTCATGTATCACCTTTTCGTCAAAAGTTGCTATAATATGTTCTAGCCCCGTTTCGGCCTTGTAATTTAAATAAATGTCATGAAATTGGATGCGGTTAAATCGTCCACCATATATATATATATATCAGGTCATCCCATAAGTAATGTCGTTTTTTACGATAGATTAAGTTTAAACTAGTCCTACTCGGTTTAAGCATAAATTTTCCGAAGGTTATACCTAAGAGGAGATATATCGTGTTTCGCTACATACTTTACAGACCTTGACCAGTGAGGACGTGTGTTTTGCTTTATGTGAACCCCTCATAAACATGGTGGTATCCGAAGAGCACATCAGGCATATAATGCTTTATGAGTTAAAAAAAGGGAATAGTGCTACTGAAGCAACGCGAAACATTCAGGACGTTTATGGCAACGATATTCTGCGTGTGAGGAAATGTCAAAGATGGTTTCAAAAGTTTAGGAATGGTGACTGCTGTTTGACAGATGCACCACGCTCTGGACGCCCTGCTGAGTTTGATGATGACCTGCTGTTAACCGCACTTGAAGAAGACTGTTCAACAACTGTCGAAGAATTGGCCCAGAAACTCAATTCATCCCCGTCCACCATCCATCGACATTTGCAACAACTCGAGAAAGTGCCTAAGTTAGGAAAATGGGTGCCACATGAATTGTCCGTCGACAATCTGAGGGTGCGGGTAAACATTAGCACAGCTCTTCATTCCCGTCAACCCCAAGATCCGTTTTTGCACCGTTTAGTGACTGGTGATGAAAAGTGGATACTGTACCAGAATGTTAAGCGCCGTCGACAGTGGGTTTGTGCCGGAGAACCAGCGACACCACAGCCAAAACCAAGTCTTCACCCTCGGAAGGTGTTGCTTAGTGTTTGGTGGGATAAAGATGGTGTAATACACTTTGAAACTTTACCACACAACCAAACAATCACCAACTGGATCGATTGAACACTGCACTAAAAGAAAAGAGACCTTCTTTGTTTAATCGGAAAGGAATCGTGTTCCACCACGACAACGCACGTCCTCATACCGCTCGGATCACTTCTGCAAAAATTGAGGAGCTTGCGTGGGAAAAACTTCCACATACCCCATATTCTCCAGACCTTGCGCCTTCAGATTATCATCTCTTCAGGAGTCTGCAAAACTATCTTGACGAGAAACAGTATACTTCTTTAGATGACCCGCACACCAGTCTCTGTACGTTTTTTGCCTCAAAACCGCCTGAATTTTATAAACATGGCATTGAAAAAACATACTATATAACCTAAAAACACTTACATTAGCTCGTCTGCAATCTCGCTTGACCGACTGTGATTCAGTACCGCGATTTCTGGATCGCTGGGTAGGCAGTTTGGAGAAGCGTCCATAGCATTTATTCCCCTTTCATCAAAAGTGGCAATAACACGATCAAATTCCGTCCCGATCCTATAAGGTTAAATAAAAATAAAGAGATACAATAAGCGAAAATACCACGTATTTAAAAGCAGATAATTCTTAAAAGTTTTTAATATTTCTAATGAGAGTGGGACAATAAATAAAAACCTATTGCACTTCGTCCAAAATACACACAGATGAGCATATATATATATATATATATATATACATATATATATATATATATGAATAGAGACCTGCCCTCTGGACAGATTGCAGTTCACTTCGCATTATAACGGCTTTTTATAATTAAAATAAAGCTGTGTTAGGCTTTTTTACGTTGTAGAAAATTCAGAATAAAGCTAGGTTAGACTAACAGCAAATTGTAACCATAAGCAGATATCCTGACAGTTTTCGAGTGCTAAGATATCGTCTGCCGACAACGGGTCTCGATCCCGCATGCAATTCTTAATAATTTTTAATATTTCTAATGAGAGTGGGCAATAAATAAAACCTATTGTTTTTCACCCAAAATACACACAGAGGAACATACAAATATATATATATATATATATATATATATATATATATATATATATATGAATAGAGACCGTCCTCTGGGCAGATAGCACTTCAGTTCGCTTTATTACGGTCAGACAATATTTTTATAAAAAATTTCAAAACGCATTTACTACAATTTGGTGATTTCCTACTGCGGTGGTACATTATCGACAAAAATTAAGCACCACCATATATATATATATATATTAAGGTGGTCCACAAAATGAAAGTATTTTAAATTCTTCCTTCCAGGGTTTCATTAGGTTCCTTTTCCCAAACAACTTCTCTGAGCAAAATTTGGGTTCAATCGGTTAATATTTAGAGGTGGCTCAACTACCCCCAGAAGTCCACATTCATGGCTTCTGGGTCCCCCCCCATATATATGGGTATTATCCGCTTGTTGGCGGGGGTATCATGGCTGACCAGGCCACTCATTGTTGCCCAGCTAAGATTGTGGACTTGTTAGAATCAGGAAACCTCTTTCGGTGCTCATCCACCACACTTAAGAGAAACTGGAGTTGATCTTCTCCTTTCGTCAGAGTTCCGCTGAAGGTCTGAATGAGAGCTACTGCCCTTTCAGCATGATCATTAACTACTTTGATGTTTCCTATGATTCTTTTAGCTTCTTGGAAGTTTTCATTCTCCTCCCAGGTGCTGGGATCATCATCAAGAAAACTAATATTGATCGGTAGGGCCTTAAGAAGCTTTAATGAGTTCTTTGTGGCAAGAGTTTCTAATTTCAGTGTTGCTTTGCATTCCTTGAGTCTTCTTCTCTTTGAGAAGTCTAATGACCCCTCCTTTTCCCTCATACACTGGACCATGATTCCCTTGGTGTCTGGTGCAACAGTTTGATCGAAGAGAGCAAAGGCCACCAGCTCTTCTGATAAGTACCATAGGTGGTTTTCAAATTTCTTGAGAGCTGCTTTGGCCACTTTCTGGTCATGATAGTCCTTTAACTTTTGGATAAGATCCAGATCATTCTTCGGAGCTTGTGATGGAATAGGAGCAGTGATCCAGCTTTTTAAGTAGATTAGGACTCCAAAAAGGGTAAGGGTTTTCAGGTCCTTCTTCTCTCGAAGAGTCAGGGTGATTTGATTTCGAAAAAGCCACATTTTGATGGCATAGATAACTTTAGCCATCCACCTTGCATAGTGCGTGCCAGCAGGACGTTTGATGTAACTCAATTTTTTCACCAAGAAAGATCAAAGAAAGTTCCAAAAACTCTTTATAGTCATCTCGAAAATTTCCAGTGGCCAGATGTGCTTTGGCAAAGGCAATTATTTCATTTCTGAAAGGATCAACTTGCTCCTTCATCTCATCATCATCCTGTGATGTAGAGAAGGTTTTTAAATCAATGTAGTCCCACATAGATTGGAACCTTTTCAACAAAAGTGGCTTAGGGGCAGAAGATGAACAATGGACTGCTTCAAACACTCCTCCATACATGACTTCCATGCAATGATGCCTACAGGCAAAATAGAAGAGTGGTCGACCAAGTTTCTGTTCCAGAAGAACGCATGCTCCCCTGTTTGTTCCTGTATTTGATGCTGTAGTATCTGATAACATTCCGATTATTGACTTATCTATGTTCCATTCGGAAAGAAGATTATACACTGCAGCTGATTGATCTTCCCCTGTTCCACTTGGTAGTTTGGGAACACCAAGCAGTTTTGAATCACCTGATTCAACTGAAGAGACAAGGACTGGAGTCTGTCTACCTTTTCATTCTTGGCAAGTAGATTAGGGATCAACTTCCCATCCCAGTGGACAATCGAAATACTTGGACTAAAGCTAGCTTTAATGGCATGGGTTATTTGCCTTCGATGCCTCTCTCGGTGCCTTTTGATTGAAGAACGAGAGATGTTCACCTCTGAAAGATCTTGACCAAGGCTAGATGCAGTTTCAGCTAATACAAAGGTGGCCCTCCTGTCACTGATGCCAGTCCTGTCCAGAGCAGCAGCCAATTCAGGAGATATGATATTTTTTGCTGCCTTTTTCTTTGGTGGAGTTGGTCCGCTGGTAGACGGGGGATTAATAAGGTAATCTTCATCTTCTCTTTCTGACTCACATAAAGACTCAGAAGAAGAACTTCCCTGATCTAGCATAACTTCCTGTGAAGCGGCATATTTTTCTTCTTCAGCTTTCCGCTTCCTATTTACCAATTTCATTTGCTTCTCAGCAGCTCTCTTTTCTGCCTTGTCAGTCACCATATCTGCAGAGACCATTGATCCCACTCGTCCCGCTTTCCTTTGTTGGATCAAGAACTGCCGGTCTTCTTCATTTTTGATTAAGGTAAAGGCATCAGCATGGGCGACATCAAATAGGTTCTCCATTTCTTCCTGAAAGGTTTTCTCTTTTTCTAACTGAGAGTTGCTTTTCCTCCCAGCATTCTTCTTAATCGCTTTCCACTCCAAGTGTAGAGCCTGAATTTTGTGAAGAATGTGGTCTTTCCTTTGAGTAGGGATTCGGGCTCTCTCCCAGAAGAGACGCAATTCTTCAAAAACAGCTTCTAAACTAGGTTTGATCTCCTTCTTCAAGACTTGATGATGGTGGAGGAACATGCGGAGGACCTGGCCACGGGAAGGCAGCTTGGCTCCAGTGATTGTTTCCTCTGACTTTTTCATTAAGTAAAATGTACGTTTATTTGACATTGCAAAACCTGTAAATTTAATAAATCTATCTGAAAGAAAGTTATTCGATTTGCCTTAAATTTTACATGAAATATTTTTTAGCTAAAAGGAACCAGATTATAGCCTGGGAGGAAAGAAAATTGAAATTCGATTTTTTACCCCCATTCTGTGGACCACCCTAATATATATATATATGAGGGGGGACAATGGAAAAGCACAATGGATTAATTTTTACGTTGAAGAAAAATTCGGAACAAAAGGAAATTAGATTCCCAATTATGAACGAGAAAAATATTACTAGAGCCACACCATATTTAAAATAATTTTCAAAACGCTATTTATATGGTAATTAGCACTGATTGAAACGGAGAATATAATCACTTACATCTCAATTGAATTGCCTGTTGAATCTTCCGATGCATCGCAATTTTCTGTAACAAGCTGTGTTGATAGGAGATCCCCCCGGTCTGCAGCGTTGAAGAGGTGCAGTGCTGCTTGGCCGTAAATGTCGCCTTCGCCAATCAGGTTGTATAATTCACTAACTGGAGAAACTGGGACTCTGCTTCGTGATTCGCTCTTTATAAGGGGGGCATGCGATCAACCGCAAGAGCGAACCTTGGCACCCTATTGTTTAGCGGTGAAATTTGGGCGGCGATTAGAACTTAGGCCTGCATTTTCGACCAACCCGATGTCCTGGCTCCTCCCAACAGTGTCGTGATTGGGTAACACCATTAAGTCTGGGCATGAATTTGGGCGGGGTTTAGCGGTAGGCTTGCTTGGTACCCAACCGAGGTCCGGGCACAGTGTCGTGAGACAAATTTCATTTTTCTATGATGGGCATAAAGCTCCTATCGTAGAACAAATATTGATTTAATGTTTGAGATCGAAAACACCGGCTTGTTTGAAATGAATTTGTCCTAAGAACCCTTTGGTTATTCAGTGAAGAATACAATTCGGTTTTCTGCGAGAAATAAATTTACTGTAGCAGAATTCTTGACCCTTACGAGTAAGCTGCGTATTTGCTTAGATGGTCACATGCTGTTTACAAAACATTTATGTATTGTGTGTGCTGTACCAAACTGGCAGAAAATAAAAATGGTTAAGATATCTTCCACATTTTTATTTTCTGCCAGTTTGGTCCCTTAGAAAACACGTGTCTATGATGATGATAAAGGCTTCATATTTTCTTGTAGAAGGGACATATATTGTTTGCGCTGAAAACCCCCAACTCGGCTATTGTATTGTGTGATAAATTTGCTGTTTATATGTCAGAAATTCTTATCACGATGCTGTCCATGGAACAATAGTGTATGGAAAACCTCTATTTAAACAGGGTAAAGACAATATATTTCAAAATATTTTAAAGTTTGCTTATTAAGTTTAAATTTACATTTTTATTAAGCAAGGATGCTGAATTGATGTGTTTTACTGCGAGTCAGGATTGGGAGGGATAACCTTTCTCTTTATTTGCTTAAATGGTCACATGCTGATTAGAAAAAGTTGTACGTATGGTTTCAGTTTTGCTACTGAAGGAACATGTTATTTGCACTGAAAGGCGACAGAAAGGGTCCCAACTCGAATCTTGTTTTGTAGTTTGATTAGATTATCATGGGATGGTCTAAACATACCATAAATCGTCTGAATTATGTGTGAAGGATTGAAAGACATGTGTTCTAAAATTGCCTTCCTGACCGTAGATTAAACTCGAAAGATACGACATAAAAACATGCCTTTTCCTGTACATTTCCAAGATTTCCAAAATTGAAATATATATATATATATATATATATATATATATCATATATATCATTAGTAGTGGTAATAATATTAATAATAATAATTTCACGCTTACTTAGAAACAAGTATTGAAGCACTATATATGGGGCTAAAGATTTGGGTTTTATTGCAAAAATAATGCAGGATAGAAATAAAGCAAATAGTCTTAAATTCGTTTAAGTATAATATATATATATATATATATATATATATATATATATATATATAATGAATCATTTGAAAGCTTTTTTCGGTGATTTAATTATTTTCTTTTTTCGTACGAGATGATTTACCCCGGCCTTAGACCTACGGTTTGGATTTATTTCCGTACTAGTAGTTTCTACACCCCACCTTAGGCCTAAGGAGCTCTTTTCCTTTTTTTTTGGAATTGAAGTGTATTATCCTCACCTTAGTCCCACGGGGGAACATTAGGGTACCCTGAGTAACGAGTCCCGCCCGGGGTACGAACCCGGTCCCTTTTAGCGCACGTGCACTGTGACACTTGGCTGAGGCGCAGGGCACCAGCAACCGGACGGGGTGATGCCAGGGGCGCCCAGCAACCGGACGCACGCGGATCGTGCCTGCCAACGCGCGGCGCGTCAACTGATGCACGGAGGCGATGATGCCCAGAGGCACTGGCTGATGAATCCCTGAGGCACTAGCTGATTAAGCCAACTGGCTGATTAGGGGCATTATAAGAGAGCGGCGGGGTGGCTGAAGACTTCATATGCGTCTGACAGCTGTCAGGCGAAGAACCCCCTCCTCTGGGTCCTCTCCTCTTCCTCTCTCTCTCTCTCTCTCTCTCTGCCCCTTTCGGGGGTGAGGCCGTCCCATCTTCTCCCCAAAGAGGTCTTGCAACAAAGGGGTGGGTGGGGTTGGCAACAAAGGGCGGTGCCTTGCAACAAAGGGGTGCCACCAAGGGGGTGGGGGTGGCACTCTTGCAACATTATGCAATTGCTCTGCACTCATGGATTTTTCGCCCATACTACTAACACTTATGAAAGATATGAGAGTTGCAAATACGAAAAACAATGCCGATACCACCACCCTCAAAGGAACGCAACGAGGGAACAGTAAAAACGAATATCAAAGATGAGCGCCAATTTTTTAGACGCAGCTAACACATTTCAGCTGCTAAATATTCTCCTGCAATTAAAAAACCAGCTGACAGATATAAATATAGGAATCCGAGAGCCGGAAAGAAGGTACGAGCAAAGGCACTTCATGTGTTATCGGGACAACAGGTACCGACAAGGATAAAAAGAGGTAAATTCTCTGAGGACCACAAGGCAACGAAACCGGCAACCGGCAACCCCTAGCCAACATAGAGGGCCTTAAATCAAACCATTCCACGAACAAAGTTGTATACCTGAAGCAGGAGCACACTTTGCATGCCTCACGGAAACTCATCTAAAGGACTGCCAGGCGAACTTGAAAATTGTGAGTCCTGTATTGACAAAGAAGAAATACAAATTGACAACAAAACATCCTCCGAGCCGACAGAACAGTGAGACGTAAAGGAGGATGTGCTATTTACACACGCGAAAGGCACATAGCAGAAATGGCTATAAGTACCTCAAACAACTACGTAGAATGTGTAGCAGCAAAAATTGAAAAATTAAATATGGTACTAATTGTAATGTACAGACCCCCAAACACGCCAACCTCAAAATTTTCAGATTCCATTACAGAGGTAAGAAACTTGGTAAAAGATCTACACTCTCCAACACTACACTACACTCTCCAACCCCATTCATGAAATATAAAAGAATAGGAAAAAATATATGTATACACCAGGACAAGGGGGGCACACGAGAAGACCAGGAGCAGGTAAAAATGCTACTAGCTTTAGCTGATGATTTATGTTAACGCAAGAAATAAACACAAGAAAAAACAACTGCCTAGATTTGGTATTCACAAACAACAGTAATCTAATTGATAATGTAGAAATATCCCCAACTATGATATCGGACCACAATATCATTGAAATAACAACTAATATAAAGGCAACAGGAAAGGAAAGAACACGCACAACAAGAAGAGGCTAATTCGAAATTTTTAATTTTCTTTCCAAAGCTATAAACTGGGAAGATGTGACATCCAGCATGGAATTAATCGATTGGAAAACCATCTTCGAGGCCAAGACAACGGAGATGCTAATGACGTTAGAGGAGAAGACGTTAGAAATTGTGGAAAAACATGTCCCAAAGATACAACAAAGAGGAAAGAGAAACAGGTTTGAAAGACAAAAGAGGCATTCTTCCGAAAGAGAAAAAGAGTGATTGCAAAATTAAGTAATTGTAAAGTTAACAACATCAGAAAAATATTAAATGATAAACTACAAAGTATCGATGTCGTCATACAGGAAATAATTGAGAAGCATACACAAAAAGAAGATGACGCTATAGAAGCGATAAAGGCTAACTCAAAGTACTTCTATAATTTTGCAAAAAGAAAGTCGAAAAACCATGCGACTATCGAACCTTCAAAAAATTAGGACAGTGATTTATCTGATGATCTAACAGAAGTATCTAAAATATTAAGAGAGCAGTACGAATCATCTTTCAGTATTCCAAAAACTGACAAATTGATATGCGATAGAAACGCGTTCTTTGAAGAAGAACCACAAGGGGAAGGTACAAGGTGTCCATAAATGTTTACCCTGAAAACAGTATGCTCTTATGTTTTAATGACGAACCTTACATCCGTTTTCTCTTTACAGCTGATCTCGTACACGCAGGGTTTCTGTGCTGGTGTGTTTCGTCTACCGCATTCGCCGCTAGGAGCGCTGTAGTAGCTGTTCAGTTAAGATGGCGTCTGTGACAAAGAAGGCACAATGTGTTTTGTGGCTTGCAGAAACAAAATCTCCTGTCAGTGTTCAGCGAAGGTTCAGAACAAAGTATGGAAAGAATCCACTTGATGTGAAGTTAATTAAGTCGTGGACGAAAAAATTCTTGGAAACTGGAAACGTGGAAAAGGGAAAGAGCAGTGGTAGACCACCAGTTTCCGATGGGACGGGGGAAAACATTCAAACTGCTTTCACACGGTCACCAAGGAAATCGGTGAGACAAGCTTCATGCCAACTAAAGATACCGAAGTCTACGGTGCACAAGGTGTTACACAAACGTTTGAAGTTACACGCCTACAAGGTACAAATTGTTCAAGAACTGAAGCCTGATGACCGTCCAAAACGTGAACAATTCGTTATTCACATTTTGAACAGCATTGACGAGGATAATGACTTCTTGTTACGTGTCTGCTTCTCAGACGAGGCTACGTTTCATCTTAGTGGTAGAGTCAACAGACACAATGTGCGTATTTGGGGATCGGAAAACCCACGTGCCGTAAGGGAGCATATTCGGAGCAGTCCGAAGATCAATGTCTGGTGTGGACTAATGCATGACCAGATAATTGGTCCTTTCTTCTTCGCTGAGAACACTGTTTCCGCAACTGTGTACCTGGATATGCTCACCAATTACGCCATCCCCCAGCTGCAGGACAGGCAGCCAACTGTCATCTTCCAACAAGATGGGGCACCCCCTCATTGGGCGCATGTTGTTCGTGAAACTCTCGACGTAACATTTCCAAATCGATGGATTGGCAGGGACGCGCCAATCCCATGGCCCCCAAGATCACCAGACATTACCCCGCTGGATTTATTTCTCTGGGGTCATGTTAACGATTTGATTTATGCAACAGTTGTTCCAGATATCAGGACATTGCGAGAACGCATTACGGATGCAATTGCAACAGTTAACCCACAAATGTTGGAAAATGTGTGGCGTGAGTGTGAATACCGTTTAAGCATTTTACGTGCCACTAGGGGTGCACATGTGGAAGCTTATTAAGTTCATTAACTATGCATCAAAACATTTTATGTTTATCTACTTATGTTTAAAACTGGGTTTGAATACGAGTGTTTATTTAAAAGTTATAGCATGCTTTAATCAGGGTAATCATTTATGGACACCCTGTACAACGAATTTCGACTTTACGACGGATGATATTACACAAGCCATAGGGAAACTAAAAACACACTCAGCAGCAGGACCAGATAAATGGAATGCCACACTGATCAAAAACTGCAAGAATGCAATCGCTGAGCCCCTATACTGGATATGGAGACGATCACTACACAGGAGGAATACCGGGCATTCTGAAGAGCGCGAACATAGTCCCAATATATAAAGGAGGTAATCGATCCGAAGCCAAAAACTATAGGCCAGTATCGCTTACATCCCATCTCACTAAAATATTTGAAAGAATAGTTATACAGAAAATCTATGACTTTTTGGAAACTCAGAAAAAATTCAATGTTAACCAACACGGGTTTCGGTCAGGCAAATCATGCCTATCACAACTAATGGAACACTACAACAACATTATTGATTCACTTGATGGTAATGAAAACTATGATGTACTGTACACAGACTTTGCTAAAGCGTTCGACAAGTGTGACCACGGAATCATAATTCATAAACTGAAATATATGGGAATAACAGGAAAAGTAGGGAAATGGATATATAATTTCCTTAGTGAGTGGCGGCAAGTCGTTACAGTAAAAGGAGTATCTTCATCAGAATCAGAGTTCCTCAGCTCAGTACCACAAGGAACAGTGTTAGCTCCACTACTCTCCATAATCATGCTAACTGACGTAGATGAGGACGTTACCAGAGACAGCACAGTAACATCCTTTGCGGATGAAACAAAGATCAGTAGAAAAATAAGAAACCCAGAAGACATAGGATCTCTACAAACAGAAATGAACAGAATCTACAAGTGGACGGAAGACAACAATATGAAGTATAACACCGAGAAATTTCAGCTATTACGGTACGGAAAAAGAGAAGACCTAAAATCCATGGAATAATATATCCCAAATGGACAGGAAATTCAGAGAAATTCCAAAGCAAAAGATTTAGGGGTTGTAATGACAGATGATGCGAAATTTGAAATATAAAATAAGATAGCAGTAAACAGAGCAAAGAGAATAACGGGTCAGATATTGAGAAACTTTAAACGAAGCGATAGGAATGTAATGATTCCTCTACTGAAAACCCTGATAATACCCAAATTGGAATACTGCCCGGTCCTAACATCCCCAGTAGTATGCCTGAAAAATGGGAGAGTGGAGAAATGTTACGTAATGTTGCATAATATTGCAAGAGTGCCACCCCCACCCCCTTCGTTGATAAGCCCCGCCCCCCTTCGTTGCTAAGCCCCGCCCCCTCGTTGCCAAGGCACCCCCTTTGTTGCCAATCCCAAAATAGGATTGCAAGGGGTATGCAACTTGGAGGCGGAGTTCTCCCCCAAGCTGAACCCCCCAAAGGGGCATACCTATCCTAAGGGCGCCTCTTTGGGGAGGAAGGGGTTTCCTCACCCTCCAAAGGAGCAGAAAGAGATAGCAAGAGAGGAAGAGAGAAAGGAAGAGGAGATCCTTCATCCGACAGCTGTCGGACGCATATGACCGTCGTCCAGCACCCGGCCTCTTATAATGCCCCTATTCAGCCAGTTGGAAAAGTTGCCAGGTAGCATTAAATATTTATTTCTTCTATATATTATTCAGTCAGTCGGCTGCTGAGTTGCCAGACAACGCCATATATATAATTATTATTCAGTCAGCTGGTTGCTGAGTTGCCAGATTCGTTATTTATTTTAAATAAGCTTATGTTACAGTTGGCTGAGCTGTCAGCCTCGTTACTTATCTATTCAATTACTCTGTTTTAGAAAATGATATAAATGTGTTCAAGGAATAAATGAAACACCATTACAACGTTCTGTTTATTAATTAATGGATATACAATAGGATATATACAGTGCCCGCGAAAAGTATCCGATCACTCACGAAAATACAATATTTTCCCTTAATATTCAGAGACACGTAATTCACTTTCTATTTGTTCTAGCGACATCTGGTAACTTTGAGGTTGCTCGCTGATATGAGAGCTATCCAACGCATTCTCAAATTAGTGTTCTGGTAGCCTTCGTTGCGGGTGGCTGTATCTCAAATTTGTCAGATTTCACTGTTTGTGTAAATTTCTTGATTTTTTTTTTTTTTTACAGAAAGTGGTGTAAATAAAATTTATATATAATGTGTGCTAAAAAACAACTTAAGAGTGATTGTCGAGGTGCTATTGTTGCTTTGCATGCATGTGGGAAATCACAGAGACAGATAGCTAAGGAATTAAACATATCCCAAAGTACCGTTAATTTATGGGTTTCACGGGCTAAGAACAATGGTGGCCTAACCACGCCAGTCCCTAAAAAACGATCTGGCAGACCGAGAAAAACAAATTCGCGAACAGACAAACTTATGAAACGTTTAGTATTGAAAAACCCAACAATAACTGCGAAAGAAATAAATTTAATATGAATAATTTGTTATCTGGTGTTTCTGAACGAACTATCCAGGAGCGGCTCCAAAAAGAACTCGGATTACCATCTCGCCATGCTGCTAAGAAACCGTTCATTAATGAAAAAATGCGTAAAAAACGTGTCGCATTTTGTAAAAAATACATTCATTGGACTGTTGATGACTGGAAGAAGGTTTTATTTAGCGATGAGTCGACATTTTTGACATTCAGAAGTTGCCCAAAAAAGGTTCGCCGGCCTATTGGCTCAAATAGGATGGACCCTAAATACACCCTAAAGACAATGAAACACCCTCCAAGTGTGATGGTTTGGGGTTGTTTCGGTTACTATGGGCGTGGAAACTTATATTTTCTTCCGAAGAACACAACTATGAATGGTGCACGGTATTTAGCAATGCTACAGGATAAACTTCTAATGGCAATGGCAATCCAAAGGACAAAAACATACATGCATGATGGTGCACCATGTCACAGGGCCAAAATAGTGACAAAATGGATTACTGACAATAAATTTGATATTTTGGATTGGCCTGGTAATAGTCCAGATCTCAATCCGATAGAAAATCTGTGGCTAATAATAAAAAATAAGGTTGAATGCCACGACACTGGCTCAGTCGAAAAATTACAAGAGGCCATCAAAAAGGTATGGTGCAAGGAAATATCAGTGGAAGTTTGTCAAAACTTGATTAAATCCATGCCAAAACGTCTAGAACAAGTCATCCAAACCAAAGGACAGATGACAAAATACTAATATAAGGTTAGTATACATTTAAACATTGTTTTTTTATGTAAAAAATACAAATTTCAAGGGTGATCGGATACTTTTCGCGGGCACTGTATATGAACAAATAATAGAGCGGGGAATATATAATCATGCAAATCATAGTATTCACTAAATATTAGAAAAATATATATTTATATTAATTATATATAGTCGTACAAAACATGGAAAATATATAACATACAAAGCACAGTATTAATCAAATATTAGAAAAATATAGTTATATTATCAAAAGTTATATTATCAAATATTAGTACAAAAAATATAGTTATATTAATTATATATAATTGTACAAAACATAGTATTAACCAAATATTAGAAAAAAATATATTTATATTAATTATATATAATCGTACAAAACGTAGTATTAGCAAAATATTACAGTAAAATATAATATATATATATATATAATATATATATATGTCTTTACGTTCTACGGTACAAAATGGTAAATTCAAAGCTGATTGATGCTACATCAACATCGGCATTACTCTGCACGATGTGGGAAAACCGCTCAAGCATCAACTCGCCGCTTAACTAATACGGCGGTTTATATTCGATGTAAAAGGCTTTCATATCATTCAGAACTATTTTTGTACGCACTTTACACTAGGAAGGTAAGTTGTCTTTAAGCGCCTCTAGAACGCAATCAAAAGCACGCGCAAAAACGTCATCGTTAACTATGTCATTAAATAGAAGCTTATAATCATGCCTTTCCAATCGAGGGCTCTTTCTTAACGTACCGAACTTTTTAATCGTGAACTCTTCTTCACCCGGCATCGCAGCAATTGAAATAATCTTCCAAGTCGTAACGGCAGCTATCTACTATATAGAGGTACAGTTCTTCAGGGTGAACAGTGTAGGCGAGCTCAGCTCTGTAACTCTCAAGCGTTTTGTACCAAAGCTCGGAATATTTCGAAGAGTCTAAGCCTTTTAAATACGCATCCAGAGCTAGCCCGTTCTCTCCCTGCACATTCCTACATTCAACAAATCCGTCGAGCAGAGCGGGTTAAGCGTATTAAAGTATTGTATCAAAGTAAATCATGTCTGAGATACGTGTGTCTAATATAGGCTTCAGCTTACGGAATCCAACGATCTCAAACATTCTGTCGAGGATGAAACGGTTTCGTATAGGAACAAGAACGCCATTATCAGCTGTGTTCTTCCACATCAGTCGTATATCAACGCATGGTTGATTGTTATTTACACTCAATGTACAAACAACGGTATATGAGGAGGCTTCACTAATCACCTCTCTTATTATACCTACGTCAGCTGCTATTTTATAACGGTCCTCAGCCCACCTCTCAACTACCGCGAAGATTTTATGCATCTCCTCAAGATTTAAATAAATAACGTTGCGCTTGCTCGCAGGTCTACTGTTCGTTTCAAGCACACAGTTAATGGTGCCGGTTTCCCGCCTGCACACGCAACGACTTCGTCACGGAGACGTCGTACGATGCGTTGAGAATGCTTCTCAAAGGGAGTTCCATCGTATTCACACAGCTCGAGATGACTATGGCACATCCACTCGGAGCAAGCTCTGAGAAGACTATGAGCCGTGTGAGGCACGCAGGTAGGCAGGAACGGTTCGATGGGCGGTTGATTCACCCTGATGATACGTGAATGGGTTTGTTCGAACCCGTATGATCCGTGAGGTGCGAGTCGCACCATAATCTAATGAAACCTGTGCGGAGCTGGCCCAACATGAATTGTTGTACCCCATTATACTGGGTAGGCGTTTTGAGAAATTTTCCGGTACAAGAACTAATTTCGGTTTTAACGTTTTATCACTACCACTCCCCGAATACGCACCAGACAGTTTCCCTCAGGGTAAATTTCATGAACTAGGCACATTTTATAATGTTTTATCTCTCCTAAAAATCTTCACACTGCGGGGCGCTGTTAGAGAGAAACATATGTTCATATTTAGGCTTTTTATTTAACAGGCGATACTCATCTCTAAAATCTGTTAAAAACTCACATAACCCTTTAGCCACAACCTCACTACAAACCTCATCATGATATAATTAATGTAGTGGTAAAAATACTTAAGATTGTCCATGATAACGAGATTCACATTTTCAGTCGTAGGGTATGAGTAATCGACATGGTGTAGCATGATATAATACCGTTTATCACACCACTCATCCACAAGGCTCACTACCCATAACTGTTGTTTAGATTCTGAGCGTGCCGCTTCTTCTACCACGCGGTGCACGTGTGCCTTTATAAAGCTTAGTTCTACAACATACTTCAGTACATCGTCTGTACTGCGAAATCCTACAACCCCCTCGCCAGAATATCCGTAGAGTATTTGAATAGCCTGACCCTTCGCACGATTCAATGCATCCTTAAAAGAGTCAAAGGAGGCTGGGATAGGGAGTTTTTCAGTATCCACTACATCTACGCCCTTTACTGAATACCACTTCATAAATGTTGAACACGCGATATTAAAGGTGGCCATTTTCTTCTACGCGGGAGAGAATACACGTCTGAGCTCAAGGGTATACAGAGGTCAACTGAGAACGCGGGGACAGAGGTCTGCTCAGGCTACGGGATGAATTAAGTTCCCGGTCTTACAGTGGGCGGGGCTTAACTTTACTGTACACACACACACACACGCACACAAAGTGAAACACAAGTCGATGCATGATTTATTTAATAAACGAAATAATCAGCATGTATATATTTAGAAATACGTGCAATAAATAAGTTAACAATAGGCACATCAAAGATTGTTCTCAATACATATATATTTACAAATATGTGTGATGAATAAGTTTGCAATAGACCCATCAAAGTTTATGGTAACCAAAGGATGCGGTATCATAGGTACCAGGTAACTGGTAACGTTTCCTATAGGTGTTACGGCACACCTTTGTACCTCTAAGTTCCTTCACGCCCCCCAGCTTCTGCGCCCGAAAATTGTGGGTGCCTACAACTAGTTGGGGAGGCCGTTCGCCCTCATCATCGGCCAAATACAATAGATCCTTCAGCGAATCAAAGTTAACGACCCGCCAATTCGCTTGGTTAAGCGTGACACCCTTTGCCTTCTCGATATATTTCGTTTCATTCCCTATCCTCACCCGTACCCCATAAGTTTTAGGTCCTGTTGAGACGAAGGAGTCGGCGTATGCATTGTCCCCATACTCATCCTTGATCTCATCAGTGAGCTCGCCGAGGAATTCACCAATAGCAGGCATGTATTCACCCTCCCTCGCTGTGAATATCACGCTATCTGTATCGGCATACAAGACTCTCTGTCCAAGAGAATGCAATAGACCCGAAAGTTTGATGCGGGCGTAGGCTTTTGTGAAGCTGGCTACAAGAATGTTTGTAACCCTTGAGGTATCTGTGGCCAATTCAGTGTTGTTTTACTTTATTATGTAAGTATTACCTACATTCACGATTTCCATGACTTCTTTATCGGGTCCGTTGGTATAATCCCAGACTTCGCTGTAGCTTTGTGCCAAATGAACGTTTCCCTTGCAGTATTCTGTGTAAATTTTCCCCATAGACTGTTTAGACACATCTTTGCACTGAAGCGCTTGCCAGGATTCTTTGCACTTTGGGCGCGATCAAGTTGTATACCTTCGTGGTCGCGGTAACGTTGAATATAGGCAGACTTTTCATCTTCGGTGTCAACTCCTCGCCGATACCCTGATGCCTCATCCTTATCCTTCAAAAATGCGTTTATATACGGTGTGAAAAGGTTGGGTAGCTTCTGAAACCTCCAAACCTCATGTATCTTCAGTATTCTATATCCATGGCGTACGGCTAGGGCCAGCTCAGGACTTGTTTGTACGCCTCTGATCTTACGCTAGTGGGGTGTATGGTTGCAATTACCGTTCTTCTCTTCCGCACACTTCACGGACAGGGGAAACATGAGCTTGTGGTCAATGATTACGGGTAAGATCGGCATCCATAAATCGCGAGGGGGGAGCAAGTTTACAAAAGAGAGCCCAAAGTAGCGATCATTGAAATTTCTTGAAAATTCATTGATGGAGGGCAGGCTAGGACCCACCAATTTCTCAGAAGCACCCACGGGGTACGGGTTGTTCTTCATCACGTATGGGTATAAAGAACAGAAGTCGTAGTAGTGAAGTTTCACACCCTCCGTAGGTGGAAAGTATAGCTTGAAGGGATTTATACGCCCACCGAACACGCTATCACCGCATTTGAGAGGATCCAGTACCATTGAACGCTTGATCTGTTTATTTCCTCACGGTACACCTCGTCTGTTTCCATCCATGCATCATATTCATGCTCCTTCATGAACTGGGACCCTATAAGTTGATCGCGGGTGCGGGTCCATGCAAGACAGTCGGCAGGAGATCTACCATGGATATCTCCGGCGATTCCGCACTCAGAACGGGGGCAGCCATGCCACCAACAGCCGTTAAAGGCGTACACGGTCTTCACACCAGTGACACGGCTTTCATTTAGTCCATCAACCCAAAAACCACGACCATTAATCTTAATGGGTTTTTCACCCGTGTTGCGGGCGTGCTTCATGTATACACCTGTCTGCTGCTGTAGGTGTATGAGCCAGTAAATAGCTTTGTGGCCGACTGCGGGGATTGTTCCTGCGAATAATGGTTAAGGTGGCTTTAGGCATGAAGTTATTCTTGAACATCGTAAAGCATAATGACGCGATGGTGGTTGCGACTTGCAGCGGATCGCATTTGAAACGGCCTATGTACATCCTTCTAAAGGCTTGGAAACATACTCTAAGTACGCGCACATCATTCACGCAATAACGCTCACATTCATCAGCTATATTATAAGGATTACGTTCATTAAAACTGCTGTAGTATCGATCAAATTCTTCACGTTCCTCTGCACTCTTCCAACCATAGTCAAAATAATGTTTGGGTGAAGATAGCCCCACGTAATTCAAAGTCTCGCTAGTGAGGAAAGTGTAAGGGAAGTAGCCTTTTGATACTTCAGCTGCTACCCCGATCACCTTGGGTAGCTTTGTTAATTTACAAGGCGTGAATAATAAAGTATTTTTAAATTGCACATTACCTCTTATTTGCATCTGTATAAGTTTGTTTCCTCTTTTCAAGGGATCACCTGTAAATATCTCAGAGGACTCGTGCTCAAGCAGTTCCTTATAAAGGAACTGCTTGTCAAACTTTCAAACTTTGCCCCGTTATGGGTGAGAATATACACAGTCATTTTTTTTAACTTGTCGGCTAAATTGACAATATAGGACACAAATAGTTTCACAGGACTATCGTGCACATTCGTTTTAAAAACGTTTGTCCATTTACCGCATTTGGGGCACTCGTCACATTCGATCTCCATCCACTCATCGCAGATAGTCTGGCTCACAAGTAAATGTGGAATTACCTCTTTGGTTTCGGCATTCGTACATGTTTCTATATCGTAGTATACCGTTATAGGGTTTGTTTTTAGGATTGGCATCTTTCATATAACATACATGCTTTACGCCATCCGCCTTAGATTTCTCATGGCATGTAGAACAGTGAATCTCGTCCCATTTATGCTCAAACTTACCCCAATTACCCATCATGTGAAACATGCCACATTCACAGATTCTCATTTTCCTGCACGTGCCAATTGATTTATGGAGCTCAAAACAGCTATTATTGAAAAATGTACGTCTTCACACATTACAGTCCCTCTTCTCAGCTTCAACTACACGGCTTTCACATTTGGAGCTTTTACACTGTTCACATACCCTGTGGCAATCCTTACAATGTTTCACTATATCATCTGCAAACTCGAGACACCCCTTACACAATTCATGATGTCGCCCATATTTTCAACTTTTATCATAACTCGCGTAAAGGTCCCTTATATTACGGATGGGGGGATATGTTGTACCTGACAGACCTAAAATAAGTAGGGGTTTTGTACGACCTTTCACACTGCTTTTAAAAACATACACAGCCCTACGACGATCATCCAGGCCAAATACAACTATACGAACATTCATTTCCTGTTCTACCCTTCTCAGCTCTTCAGGGCCCATATTACAGTCAAATTCAAGTTCACAGTCTACAGCTAGTTTACGGGCATGCTCCACGATCGTAGGCAACCAAATTTTTTGGCTATAAAGCCGCAACCACGATCGGCGTTTATATGCCGTTTAAAAATAGCCTGAGAATTGAAGTTAAAAGTATACGGTGTGGCACTATGACCCGCAACACGGAATACACGGTCAATATTTACCGTGAAGTTGTCCATATTGAATGCTATACTACTTTGGGCGGCTTGCTTTATACGCGCTAATATATAATCTATATCCTCAGCAGCCAAACGTCTAAATGGCATGACTACCCAAAAATCATCTACATCACCATCATCTGAGCCGAAACCGAAGGACAGACTCGTCCTGACTTCACGCTCGTCGCGGTTCTGAAGGGCAAACTCTACAATGCGCTCTACAACGCGACGTAGCCCCCGCTCAATTCCATTGCTATACAGGGATCTAGCGTCAACCCTGACTATATACCGATTTCTAGTCAAGGCTGGGGTCGGGGTTGCGGAGCGCACCAACTCAAACGTTATGTCATCTTCAACAGAACGAGTCACTGCTGAGGAGGATGGACGAGCGCTTATATTGGACGATGTGGGGTTGGCCGCGTAAGACGTTGAGGGCTGTGGTTCTATTACAGCAGACTCTACACAACGGGTGGGGGCTGTGGAGGATGTACAAGGGGCTGAAGAATCTGATGTAGGGTTGGTAGCGTAAGGCGTTGAGGGCTGGGGTTGTACCGCGGATTGTCCAACAACCGGCGCGTATTTCGCGCGCTTTATACCTGACGTGGAGGACTCTTCAGCGTGTTGCCGCTTTGAGCGTGCTAAGCGTGCCGCCGTTGAGGGTTCCTCGGAGGATATGGGCCCTGTAGATTCACGATCAATGGATTCACCCGTGATGTCGATGATGGTGGGCTGTACATCGTCGTCATTGACGGTTCTGTGGAAGAAGAAAACAAAGTATGAGGAGCAGAACTCGTTATTTGTGATATTTTGTAAATGAGTCACTTAGGGGTGTGACGTGTTAGAAATGGATGCTGTAGAAAAATTCAGATTCACAAGTCCATCCACATGTGTTATATCTGGACCTACAGGATGTGGTAAAACGATGTTTATGCTTAAAATTATTAAAGAAAATGGTGAAATGTTCCCAAAATTTGTGCATAAAATTATATGGTGCTATTCGACATACCAATCAGTGTTCAACGAGTACCAAGATGATGTTTTGTTCCACAAGGGGGTCTATGACGTTAATTCACTAAAGGGAAATGAACATACAATCATCGTAATTGATGACCTCATGTTGGAGATGGATAAAACGTTTGCCGAGACATTTACAGTATTCTCCCACCACCTTAACATAAGCGTGTTCTTCATCAATCAGAATCTATTTTTCAAAAATAGATACATGCGCGATGTATCGTTAAATACGCAATATCTAGTTTTATTCGCACAAAGTAGAGATGTGTCACAAATTGGGGTATTAGCCAGTCAAATGTTCCCGAGTCAGCGTAAGGGGTTTTTGGAGGTTTATAAAGAGGTCACAAAGCAACGTTATCGATATTTGCTTTGTTACCTTCACCCGCGAAACACGTTTAGGGTGCTTCTAAGAACGAATATATTTCCAAACGAGCCTGAAACCGTGTACATTCCAGAATGATAAATAGGCTAAAGAAATACCGTGAATTAATAAAAATCAATCATCGACTGCCTCGGTCGTTGCAGCAGATGCTTGTTAAAAATATCAAATTTGACTTTTTAAAATGCATCTGCGGAATCTGCCTCACTGTTATAAAATGTAATGTTCCAATGAAATCCTGTCAGAAGGCTCGCTTACGTCGTTACAGGAACATAATACGGACGCTCGTCCATAAAAGTCAAACTGTGGGTAAGAAAAAGCGTATTATTGTACAAAGAGGCGGTTCGTTCCTCCCCATCTTATTTTCAATTTTGGGGCCTTTACCTACGAGATTAATAAAATGAAGAAGGTGGTTGTGATCCCGCACGAGATGTATGCTTCATTACAAAAGACCCCAGACGCGGCTCTAGAATCCCGTCAAAGCAGGCTTAAAAGAATGGAGAGTGAGCTACTATCCCTATTAAACGGTGAAAAGACGCGTGATGAGAAAAGGGTTTTGTATCAAGAGGCTTTGCAGAAATTTCTTCACGAGTACGGAGATTATAAACATCCTACAGAGCTCACCGTGAAGCACAGCTCGAGTAGCGCTGAGCATAGTGACACAGGGCCTGAGCAACCAAAGAGTAGCGGAACACAGCACATCGAACATGTGCTAAGGAACAGCCTCCCCTATACATTGAGGAATAAAGGGTTGTCTTTATAATCTATTGAGTGAGGACCCCGTCATAGAGTGGGCCGACACAGGCGAGGTCATTGCTGATGGAACAAGGGTGCAAGGGTCCAATATCATTGATATTGTTCATGATCTGGTTAGAAAGTGGGACAGGCCATCACCAACAGGATGGAGGCATATTAAGGCAAGACTACAGCAAATAAATGTCCCCAAAACATTGATAGGTAATCTGAATAGGTTAAAAGACTTGGAGCATGCATCGCACGTGTCACAACTGAGTACACCTTCACCCGCAACAGCTGCAATGTCTCTGAAGAGAAGAAAGAAGAGAGTAGAAGGACAACCTTATCCACGTGCCTCTAAAATACGCAAATGGCTAACGTATTAAGTAAGCACTATTATGACATTTCTAGCCCTGCATCCTATGGTGGCGTTAATAAACTGTACAGAAGTACTTATGGTGTAAGTGAAAAAGATGTTGAGAGATTTTTGCGTGCCCAGGATGCTTACACACTTCATAAACCGGTGAGAAAAAGGTTTAAAACAGCAAAGACAACAGCGGCTTCGATGGACTATATTTGGCAGGCAGATTTAACAGACAAGCAAATATACTTGGTGTACAACGATGGTTACCGTTACATCCTATTCATAATAGATGTATTCTCTAGATACCTGTGGCTAGTTCCCCTGAAAAATAAATCACCTGAAACAGTAGCTAAAGCGACCAAAACACTGATGTTGAAAGAAAACAGGATTCCAGGCTATTTTTTTACGAATATGGGGAAAGAATTTATAGGGCGAGCTTTTCAGAACATGTTGTCAGAGTTTAATATCAGCTATTACACTTCCAACTCTATACATATAGCATCTTTAGCTGAAAGAGTTCAACGTACCATAAAGGAACGCACGCACCGTTATTTTACACATAAAAGCACGCTCAGATAAATAAACGTTCTCGATTCACTGGCTTCATCCTACAACCGCTCACACCACTGCACGATCGGTACAACCAACGCCTAACGATGTTTTAGGAAGAGGCAAGCGTCCGAGAAGTGATGGAGTGCCACTACCACCACCACAATCTGCGCATTTCAAAATCAATGATTATGTAAGGCTGTCACGTCCGGGAAATAAATTCGCGAAGGGTTTTGAGCAAGGATGGACACGCGAGATTTTTAAAGTTAGGGCTATGAGGCCTAAAGGCGAGATAATGATGTATTACGTTGAAGATTTGAATGGGTAAGAAATCTCGAGGGTTTTTTACCGCGAGGCACTTCAGAAAGTGGCTGCTTAATTATATGCAACATGGCTCCCAACCATTTCTACTTCACACTCCCGTCCTCATCGTCCCTGTCTGTACACCCTAACAACACACTAGCCAATTTTGTAACAGAACTCCATGGTCCCATTGAATTGGGCTGTGATTCGTATGAGGTGGGGATATGTGAAATTCAGCTGGATACCGTATTTTTAAATATTGATTATAAAGATGCAGTTTTTACAATTCTTAGAAACTGTGATGAGTGTGCAAAAGCCTGGTAACTCGGGATGAAACTATACGTATCGCCCGGACTAAGGTCGCACAGTTTTTCAGTACAACTGTGACACTAGGACCGGGCCGCTATGGTTCGGTTGAGGATGTTGTGAGAGACTTAAACATATGTTTGAAAAACTCACACCTTACGAATGATTTAATATACGAAATCGTAAACAGAGGAGGCGCTGCACATACTCTAATGCTAAAATCAAAGGTTAACAGAACTCTTAAAGACGGAAGAGTGTTCAAATTTATAACCTAGAGGCGTTATCGAGCAGCCTTCCAAAGAGACACCTTTCACGAGGCACCGGATGACTTGTCCAACTTAGTGTATCAGCTAAAGATGGATAAATTGGATGTAAGCTCTCAGCCTCCAGACATGTGCTATATTTACAGCAATATAGCGGAACACCAGTTTGTTGGGGATACCCAGGCACGACTGCGCACATTCTCAACCATAGAGGGAGGAGCTTGAGTATTACATATGACATACCCCATTATGTGATTGTCGCTTCTAACCTAATAACTAATATCTCAATATATATAAGAACGATTGAGGGTAAAGATTTTTCATTCGGTGACGGGAGCTTAACAGTGAAGCTGCACTTTCGACGCACTGAGTTATAATGTCCAGAAAACCATTCACGGTATACCGAGGGTTGAGATACGAGCGTGGTATTGGACTTGGGTCCATTTTTTCTTCCATACTGCGCACAGCTGTACCACTACTGAAGAGGGGGGGCTAGGTACCTTGGGAGGAAGGCGTTACAAACAGTTTATCACAGCAGAGGAAATGCTCGCGGGAACTAAACCTAAAGAATCTCTAAACAAAACATTTAAAACGTACACGGGATGAAATCATCAAAGATGCTAAGATAAAAATGCATGGCGGAGGAAAGAAGAGGGGGTGCCAACACATGGTGTAAAGAAGAAGAAGAGGGTTGTTAGGAAGAAGAAGGGAGTGCCAACACGTGGTGTAAAGAAGAGAACTGTTAGGAAGAAGGGGTCACGCGGTATTAAACGTAAAAGTGCGCCAAAAAAGAAGTGTTCTAAGCGTATGAAACCTGTGACAATCATTTTTTTTTAACTGATATAAACTGAGGATGCTACTCTCACGATTCATAAATTGACTGATACTCGTCGGGGGAGGTGGCACTGTTTCTAACTCACCATGGCACGTTTCATTCATCCTTGCAGTTCACAGTGCTGTAAATCGGAGCTATCCCTCTTTGAGATGCCTCCAACTAAAGTTTCCATTGAGCACAGTGACTTTATTACAATTAACCCTTTAAACACGATATGTTCACCCAGTGCCCCTATAGAATTCGTGATACCCAGTTCAGGCCCTTACTTTTTTGATCCGGGCTGTATGGACATGTATACAAAAGTACGCATAGCTCATTCTGATGGAACGGACTGCGATGATAATTATGTTGCATATCCCGAAACAAACTTTCTGCACACCATATTCAGCCAGTGTGACGTATATTTAAATCAGACTAACATTCCAGCAGGCACGGAGTACTACCACCTACGAGCATATCTGGAAAATGTCCTCAACTTTTCAAAAGAAGCGAAGGATACCTTTTTATCTGCCGAGGGGTATTACCACACTAAAGATGAGGGTATTATAAAGGATAAATTTAAAAATTCTCAAAAAAAGATATAAGAATGTTTTGGACGCCTGCACACGGACTTTACATTCCAGGAGAAGTTGCTTATGAACAGGGTAGATATGAAATTGAAACTTACCCGCACGAGCCCTGAGATCTGTATAAATCTGAGCGCTGACCAAGAAGAAGGCACGAAACCTATTGTGATCCACATCATGGACGCATATTTGCATATACGCCGAGTGAAACTAAGTTCCGCGAAACATATAGAAATTGAGAAAGAACTGGTACACACCACAGTGAAATACCCACTTAACAGGGTACAGATTAAACTGTACACGATTCCAACAGGATTGGCATCGAAACAGATAGAAAAGATCGCTCTTGGAGTACTGCCTAAAAGGATTTTAATTGGAATGCAAGACCACGCTTCGACGAATGGGGATTATAAAAAGAATGCCTTGAAGTTTGAAAATTTGTGTTTAAAAATATTACTTTATATATCAATGGCGTCGCATTGGGTGGGACTTTGAATATGGATTACTCGTTAGATGCTGTGTTCCCGCTCTGTGCGAGAGCATACAGCAGTTTAGCCCATAACACAGGTGTGTGTGTGATGAGCTTGGAATCGTCCTAACACAGAAAGAATTTGTGGAACAGTTTAATATTTACTCATTTGACGTTACGCCTGACTTGACTGCCGGCGTAAGCACCCATTTAAACCCGCAGCAGACCGGTGCGATTTCAGTGCGTTTGGATTTCGCCAAGCCTACAGACGCGCCTATTAGTGTATTATTGTGTCTAGAAACAGAGTCCCTAATAGAAGTAGACAGATTTAGGAACATAAAGACAGATTTTTAAAATGGATGCAAATACACTCCAGAGTGTTATGAAAAGTGACTGTTTCGCGCGTTCCAAATTTATCTGGGTTTTTGCAAAGAATGAATTAATGAAGCCGCCTAGCACGAGAAACTGGCACGGGGCAATCGTTAACACCATATCGTTAACACCATATCAACTTCAAAGCTTTTATACCGAAACATGTGGGCTATATTGTATCTTGTTTCTCATACACATGTCGCGCGGGAAGGGATTTATGAATTTTTTAAGATTATTCGATTTGTGTGACACAAATATGAACGATAAATATGTATGCAGACAGATAAAAAAAATATTCCCACATGGTGCAACCCCCTGTAATTTGTAAGCTCTATATTGCCTAAATCTGTATATACATTTGTGACAATTAAGAATTGGGCGCCGCCCCTTTTTGTACATGTTTAATAAATGAAAATAATGTTGTGTTTTGTTAATATCCTAAAAAATACTTGCATAATCTCTGCGACGACAGCGCATTCGGTTGAGCGGTTGTGTGCCAATATCATGACATCTGATTCGCAGCGTGGTGTGGATACCACTTCATTTGCCACCCTTTCTCCAAAAGTTTTTATAATCTCTTCTAACTCCGTTTCGCTCCTGTAAAATAAAGAGAAAATTATTTTTAAAAACGAATGCACTTCTTAAAAGTTTAACATTTCTAAAAACCTAGTTACAAGAAATATAAACATACCATATATATATATATATATATATATATATATATATATATATATATATATACGGAAATAACGATGAAAGATGTAGAGAATAACTGAAAATGCTTTGCAATTATGGCTTCTTTATAAGATAACACCGATTGAAACGATATATATATATAGGTCGTGAATAAGGCCTAAACTATTTTCAAAACGTGTTTGTAATGGGTCTTATAAATCTAATTAATAGTGAGTAACTGTCAGGTTATATTATAAACGAGAAAAGAGCCGGTTAAATCAATGAGTATAATTTATCTGGTAGAAAAATGTACCTACTTTAAAAATACTATACGGGGTCAAAACACATTAACTCGCTACAAATTCGGGCTCGCTTGGCTGACTGTGATTCAATACTGTAACCTCTGCACTGCTGGGTGGGCTGTTCGTCTTTAATTTGACGAGAAGCACGTACAATGAACCTTGGTTTAAAAATTAAAAACTGCCAATAGCTGTTATATATATATAATATATATATATATATATATATATATATATATATATATATGGGACACAGATATTAACTAAACATGATTTTTCAAAACACTAATTGTGACAATACAACATACTTACATTTCAGCGGATTCTTGAATTAGGGGTTGATCCACTGTTTCGCACATTTCTGTAACAAGCTCTGAAGAGAAGAGGTCGCTGTGTTCTAACAAACTGAAAAGGTACACTGCCGCATGACTGCCGTGATCTCTTTCAAAAAACGGATCGGGAGAGTTATAGAGATTTTCCATTGTTGCGGGATTCGATAGCTGGAGAAACTGTCTCTAAGCGTTGAAGTGCCCCATTTATAAGGGGTACGCCCCCTGCCTACAAGCGGAGAACCTTGTTTCCTATTGGGCCACTGCTTGAATATGGGCGTTGTTTAGAACTTGTGGCGGGCATTTTCGACTAGCCGAGAGCGTGCATCCTCTTCAAAGACAATCATTGGTTGTTCCACGAAAGGTTGGCGTGGTTTAGGCATATGCATGTTCAAAAACGAGATCATTCAGGTATCCCTGGACGGTGATTGAAAGACCGTCATCAAATCTGGGTGGAGCATCATATCCTTTTGTTGGAAAAACCCGTTCGTTCTGGTATTGTTGGATTTTGAAAAGTTTTTTTTATTTAAGTTTGGTTGAGAGACACCTGCATATTGTGAGAGAATGGTGCTTTGTCTGGCATTACTACAATAATATTCGGCGAAAGGTGGACCTGTGACCTTTTGCCGGGTAGAACAAAGCTTTGTCCTCATTTGCCAATATAAAACGTGCCTTTTTCCAGCTGGCAAAAGCTTTTCTACAAATGTTAACAATAAAACCGTGTATATAATAATATATTATATATATATATATATATATATATATATAATATATATATATATAATATTATATATATATATATATATATATATATATATATTATATATATATATATCGTGTGTGTGTGTGTGTTGTTTGGGTAGTGTCGAGATATATGGTTCTAATTTTCCCCATCTCGGATTATTTTCGGGGAGGAAATGTGTTTACAAGTTTCCAGAATTTTTTATTGTTCTCTACCTTCTGGTATAATTCATTTTGGAATATTTTTCTCTATTTTCTGTGTTGTATTGTGTGCGTATCGCGAAGCTATCAGCCATACGAATCATTTGTGTTTGAAGGTTCGTGATCTTCGACCTGAAAAGCCCCAAAACATCCCGCGTATTGTGTGATAGGCTAAATTAATTTTAAAAATAGAATAAGTACCAACTTATATTCTGTTGAGAACTCCTACATATATATATATATATATATATATATATATATATATATATATATATATACTGAAAGCTTGTGCATAAAATGAAACCCTTTACCTGGAATATTCTTTTGTTAAGCAGATGGAGGTAGCTTTTGTCATCAAGGACAACGATAATTTAATCTGTAGATGTACCACAAATATAACATTAACTTCCTGCCCCGTATACTGAGCCGAAAGATACGTCATAAAACACGCCTTTAACCGTACATTTACAAAATTTATGAAAGGTTAAATAATACAATAACACTGGTATGCATATGAAATTTTTTTTTCTGCTGTGAGGGTTTTTTCAACTCATATTATATAATTCGACCATGCTGAATTCGAAAATGACATTGGTTTTCCTCAATCAGGTCAGGTTTTTTCTCTATTGGCCATTTATTATAAGTCCAATTTTATCCCCAAATTTATTGATTTTTTTAGCTTAAACACTAGATACGAGTAATATTATAAGAACACTCGTGAAAAATGAAAACATTGTGTGAATAAATACTTTTATTCATACAATGAATATGGAAAAAAGTTTATTGAGGAAGGAATGAAGTTTTTTTGGCTTTCCGTCTGTGTTTTTCTTCGGGCACGTCTCGCTTCAAACACCAGCAATAGTCCGCCAGCATATTGATATCCCAGTTTTCCTGGTACCTCTCTTCCATTATTTTGATATCTTGGTGAAATCGTTCACCCTGTTCCTCACTATAATCCCCGCAATTTTCAGGAAAATAGTCCAAGTGGGACCACAAAAAGTGCATTTTTATGGACATGCGCGACCCATGAGCTTTGAAAGCTTCCATCAAGTTTTCGACAACGGACTCGTATTCTGGACTTCTACGCTTGCCAATAAAATCAGTGACAACTGATTTGAATGCCTGCCAGGCATTCTTCTCAGTTGGAGTCATTGCGTTTTCGAACTGAGTATCCTTGATCAAAGTTCGAATTTGAGGACAATCAAAAACCCCAGCATTTAGTTTAGCATCAGATATATGAGGAAATTTACTCTCGAGATATCGGAATGCTGAACCCTCCTTATTCATTGATTTGATGAAATTTTTCATCAAGCCCAGCTTAATATGAAGTGGTGGGAGCAAAATTGTTGTTGGTGGTACAAGGGGCACTGAAACGACATTATGCGACCCAGGTTCAAAATTCTCTCTGGATGCCCATTCACGCTGTGCATAGTGCTTCTCATCCGCTCGGCTATCCCATTTGCAGAGGAAACATGGGTATTTCGTGTATCCCCCTTGCATTCCCAATACAAATGCCACAATCTGAAAAAAATGAAAATATTTAAAGAATTTAGAGAATTTGTTCTATCAGATAAAAAAATCTATGCATTGGACTGTATCACTTCTGTGGGGAAGTTAAGTGTTCTTATACGCTCTCAAATAACCTTTGGAAAAACAACATAGTCAATAGCAATAGTTTACTTATGATATTAGTATTACCTTCAAATCTCCACAGATCCTCCAGTTATGTTCGTCGTATACGAGAGCATCCAGTAAAATTTTCATGTTATCGTAGCTCTCAGTAAGTTGTACGGAATGTGCTACAGGGACTGATGCAACCCTATTCCCAATGTTGAGAAGTACTGCTTTCAAACTTCGTTTAGACGAGTCTATAAATAGCCTCCATTCTGATGCGTTATATGGCAGGCCCAAGGATTCGATTAGCCCCTCAACATTGCAGCAGTACACTAAGGAAGAGGTATTTTCGTGCATTGCAAAAAACTTGCAGAATTCTTCCTCTCGTTTCCTATACCAGGAGAATGTTCTTTCCGGAGCCAGCAAGTTGTCCTCTCGAAGTCGTGAGCCCAAGATCTCGGCAGCTAATTTGGAAAGTCCTAAATCCCTGGTAAGATCAATAAGTTTGGCCTGGTTGAGAGGCCTCGGCTCATTTGAAGCGGTATTTTGAGGTATATACGACTGGGACTGGTCATTGGCATTGGTCATTGATTCATCATCAGAATCATCGAAGTCCAGGGTTTGAGGTGGGTCGGGTATTGGAATTCCAGGACCATGGGGTACAGGTCTCATAGCAGAAGGAATGTCAGGGTATACAACAATGTGTTTATTCTTCTTGTTAACTCCTGAAAATAGAAACACAGAAACATGGATATAAAACTTGCATATGAAATAGAAGAAGCATTCAGACAGTGGCGGCTCGTGAGGGAAAGCTGCGGTCTTTAAGATATGAAATAGGACGATGGAGTCTGTATATTTTCTTTCTTTTTCATTCATATTGTCCCTTCGGGGACAATATGAATGAAAAAGAAAGAAAATATACAATCATTGTATATGTAAATGTAACTTGTATAACAATATGTATGTGTAAATGTATTTTCTATAACAATATGTATATGTAAATGTATGATTACCATTATGGTGAATATTATGCTATATATAGTGAATATTACATTATGGTGAATATTATGTCAAGTTTCATACGAAGATTTCAAAATATTTAAGAAAAATAAATTTATAAGCCCACTTTGGAGGTTTGTCATGCAGAAATAGCAATCTGTCACGTGATCCTTTCCTTCTCTCCAATTCATGGGAATTCCAAAAGGCAAAGATTTCGCTCTGCCTTTGCTCCATCTTCTCAAATTTTCAATGCACGTCTTGCAGCACATATGAGGGGCCAAATTTTTGTCCTGGTCCTCTAGCTTAATTCCAAAGTATGCTCTATACATTGTGTTCACAAATTTAGTGATTTGGGACTGGTTATTTGGCATGGTAACCGTCCCACATATGTAGCAGAATATATTGGGATAATTTTTACACGCTCTATTCATTAAGAAATATTTTATCTATATGCCTGAAAAGTAAAAAAAGATATTATACAAGTGAAACAAGTGATGATAGATGTTACTGTTCCAATTCCGCTTTGACAAAATCACGAAAAATTCTATTTTACTTATGAGGCCATAGCCGGATAACCTGAGCTGATTGAGAAGAAAGGATTGCAGATTCGAAATCAGCAGGAAACACTCTATAAGAATCACTTACAAAACCCTTGACAGCAAAATTGATGCATACCAGTGTAATTATTCGTTTCACGCCAATAACCGAATTTCTAAAATATGAAGATAAAGAAATAGTGGATTTAAATAAGTTATAATAAAAGACAAAACACAGCGATATATTTTTTTAATATTCATTTAGCCGGATTATATATATATATATATATATATATATATATATATATATATATATATATATAAATAGTTAGCAAAAGTGCCAGAGTGCAGGGCTTAAACCTCCCTTTAAAATCAGATTGATGTAACGGCGTTTTATTGAATAATTTTTCGTGTTTTAAATCAGATTGCTGTAACGGCGTTTTATTGATTCCTTGTACACAATAATATATTTTATTTGGTTGGATAATTGTATGGTTCAGCCGGGTGGCACTGGCGCTTGTCTGATGTGTACGACCCAGCAACAGAGCTGACCTAGACTGGGGTGCGTGCCCGGATCCATTTAGCATACTGTGGCACTTAGCTGATGATGTTCTAAGTCGATGACGCGCTGTGGCAGTTGGTGGCACTGGCGGCCTAAGCCAACTGGTGGCCTAAGCCAATTGGCTGTTTAGGAGCACTATAAGAGGCCTGGTGTTGGATGACGGAATCATATGCGTCCGACAGCTGTCGGATGAAGGATCTCCTCTTCCTTTCTCTCTTCCTCTCTTGCTATCTCTTTCTGCTCCTTTGGAGGGGTGAGGAAACCCCTTCCTCCTCAAAGAGGCGCCCTTAGGATATGCATGCCCCTTTGGGGGGTTCAGCTTGGGGGAGAACTCCGCCTCCAAGTTGCATACCCCTTGCAATCCCATTTTGGGCTGGCAACAAACGGGGTGCCTTGGCAACGAAGGAGGGGATGGGCTTAGCAACAAAGGGTTGGGGTGGCCCTCTTGCAACAAAGGGTGTGTGTGTGTGGCCCTCTTGCAACAAAGTGGGTGGGGGTGGCACTCTTGCAACATTATGCGATATTATGCAACATTACGTAACATTTCTGCACTCTCCCATTTTGCGGGCATACTACTACCCCCATATAAAAAAGAAGACATTAGACAGCTGGAGGGGATCCAAAGAAGCTTCACAGCCAAGATCAATGGGTGCAAATAACTAAATTACTGGGAAAGGTTACGAGAACTAGACCTATATTCACTGGAAAGGAGAAGAGAGAGATACACCATTATTTACACTTGGAAAATAATAGGGAAACTAGTCCCTAATCTTACTCTGAATCCTATAACTCTCCAAACAACGGTGGAAAGTAGAAGCGGTAGACTGTGTCGTATTCCCAAATTGAATGCGAGACAGGGAACATCCTTAACCCTGAAAGAAAATAGTTTTGTAGTGAGAAGACAAAAACTATTCAATCAGTTGCCCAAAGACCTAAGAATCACGAAGGAAGTTGCAGGGGAAATCTTCAAAAGAAGACTAGACACTTGGCTCAGACCAATCCCCGATGAGCCGGGCGTACCTGGCTATGTGAGGTAGAGAGCGCAAGAATCCAACTCACTACTTCACCAGGCCAACTCGAGAGGAGGGGCGACAAGCTTGACCTTCGCGAAATGAGAAATCATCGCGCGAAACCTTTGTGAGGTTGTAAGGTATATATATATATATATATAACTGCAAACACGCAGTATAATTGACGTAAAGAACGACGCTTGTATATGAGAATATTTCGCGCAAGATGAGAGAGAGAAAACGAAACATGAAAAAATGAGGTAACCACCCGGGAATCGAACCCTGGATCTTCCGATTGCCGGTTAGATATGATAACCATTACACCATGGGCCTCACTCATTCAAATGCCGTAATTCTTTCCCGAGTGGTTACCTCATTTTTTCATTTGTTTCGTTCTCTCTCTCTCATCTTGCGCGGGATATTCTCCTATACAAGCGTCGTTCTTTACGTTAATTATACTGCGTGTTTGCAGTTAAATGTATATGATGTACGGCATGCGGGAGGTGCCCCCTTGGGGCATTGGTTTCTGCGCGTATGTAGAAGAATTACGGCATTTGAATGAGTGAGGCCCATGGTGTAATGGTTATCATATCTGACCGGCAATCGGAAGATCCCGGTTTCGATTCCCGGGTGGTTACCTCATTTTTTCATTTGTTTCATTCTCTCTCTCTCATCTTGCGCGGAATATTCTCCTATACAAGCGTCGTTCTTTACGTTTTATATATATATATATATATATATATATATATAGAGGGTGTCCCATAAGTCCGGCATCAGACGAAAAATAATTAAAAAAGGCAAAACAAAAGCTTTTATTTACAGAACGCGCTCAATATGTCCACCATTGTTTTCAGTACACAAATTCAGACGTGATACCCAGTCAGCAAGCACACGGTGAATGACGTCATGAGTAATGTTGTTACATGCCCCAATAATGCGCTGCCGCAAATGTTCAACACTCCTAATTTTCTCTGCGTATACCAGCGCTTTCAAGTGACCCCAGAGATAAAAATCAAATGGCGTGAGATCCGGGCTTCTAGCTGGCCATTCCACAGGCCCTCGACGTCCTATCCAATGACCAGGGAATTGTTGGTACAGGTATTCCCTTACTTGGGTGCTGTAATGTGCAGGAGCGCCGAAGAGACTTACTGGGACTTCTGTTAAAATGAGCCAGGATGGCAGTCGCTGTATCATCGTCAGTGGACCTCCTTGAAGGTCCACTGCGTGGTTTATCTTCTATGGATCCTGTTTCCTTAAACTTTGCAACAAATCTGCTAACACAACTCTGTGTTATTGGCTAGCGGTTTGGATGCAGTCTGTTAAATTCAGCAGCGGCCTCTCTTTGACTCCGATTTCCTATGAGTAGAATTATCTGGATTCGTTCTTCCTTGCTCACAGACATTATGGCCTGTAGAAAGAGAAAAATATGAATTATGGTTTGTAGAAATAGAAAAATATGAATTTCTCCTATGATGCCGGACTTATGGGACACCCTGTACATATATATAATATATATATATATATATATATATATATACACACACACACACACATATATATATATATATATATATATATATATATATATATTTGTGGGAGGGTGAAGGGGGAAGGGGGTTCAAAACCACTCTCATCATGTTGCATGCATGTTGCAAGTTTCAATGTTGCATGCAGTTTCATCACACTCGAAATTTTTGCGGTAGTATTACTTACGGTTATAAAAATAATAACAGTTAAAATCAAAATTATACAGCTATATACAGACATATGAAAGTTGAAAGTTACAAAATTATAGGATTATTAAAATTTAAGTTAAAAATAAAAATAAAAATAAAAATAAAAATTTATATCATTATAAAATAATAATACCCCTATGTATTTCTCAATTTTAAACGTCTTCACCCCTAAATTGAATGTAACCTTCTGCAGTTCTTCACCACAGAAACCATCTTAATTTTTTTCACAATTTAGGTCTTCATCTTATCACATAACTACCCCTCCTTTAGGCTTGATGGACCTAACTTTAAAAATTTCATGTGTCCATTCTTGTTCAAAACCTTTCTTGAACTTCACCCCCCCCCCCCCCTGGTCGTGAAACACGTTCATAGTCATCAATAATTGAAACGTTCTACCAAGGATGATGCTCTGGTTCTATTTTTCGGTTCTCTGTACACACCTCTTTTATAAACTTCACTAGGAGATGTCCCAATTATGCAATGATAAGAGCGAGTGTAGGATGATGCTAGCTGACTCAAAATGTCTATGTATTTCTATTTTTGTGTGCAAAATAAAGAGGCCACATTCCTTGATGATTCAGTGTAAGCCTTTCGATTAAAGATGCATTATGCACTGAGTTGCTACTATAATTACTGATGTTAAATTCCACCAACATGTTTGGAAAAGAACGACTTATAAACTCTATCCCTAAATCTGTACAGAAATAGCCTGAGATTCTATTTTCCTTCAACATCAAAGACTTTGTTGCTTTAGCAGCTGCTTTGGCGTTTTATTTTTAAGAGGTACAAAGCATAAGTATCTGGAGAAGAGGTCAATTATAAATAAAATATACTTGTAACCATCATTATCTGCCTGCCATATCGTGTCCAACGTTGGTGCATTTGTTTTAGTAGTTTTTAACCTTCTTCGCATAGATTTATGAAAGGCATAAATATACTGTTCATGCAAACAATTTTCAACATCTTTTTCCTTCACCCCTCCAGCATAGATACCGCTGTATAGCCTCTCAACCCCACCGTAAGAAGCGTGGTTAGAAATATTGTTCGAACGATTTTCCTACATATATATCGGCCATTTACGTGTTTCAGAAGTGTGTCGCTAAAGTCGAGTGTTGATGATTCTCCTCTTTTTTGAAGGTCTTAAACCTGGTGTGCCTGTTGGAGGGGTACTCTGGTGTTGCGTTTGGGTTGCCTCTTCCAGAATTTTTATTTTGTTTTGGTTACCAATCACTGTTTTTGGAATGTTCATCTACTGTAGCCTTGTTTAAATATATTTCGACCTGGTGGAGGTGGTCTCTCCCACTTTCTCACCAAATCGTGGATGATGTCAATAATGTTCGAACCCGCACCGTTGAGCCTTCAGCGATAACTTTACCTGTGTTAGACCGTTATAGAACTGGATCACCACTCAACAGATTAAAAAGACTTAAGCCTTTTTCCTCAATGTATTACGAAACTATTTTTAACACTTCTTCAAGGTGGTAGGAGTTCCCACCACTGTCTTCGGTTTGATCGTCTCTCGTCTCAACATGCACATTATCGTCACTATGCTTGATACATATGGGTAATTCCATGGGTTTCTTATAGTCTTCATATTCTTGAAGAAATTTCTGAAGAGCTTCTTGCTATAAAATTCTTTTTTCATCAGGGCGTAACTGTTTAATTAATATATTAATTAATTCGCTCTCCATTCTTTAGGTCTGTTTTTACTAGGGTCTAGAGATGTTTCATATTTCTTTGTATTTTGTAGTGAAGCGTACACCACATGAGGTACCACTACAACCTCCTTCATTATAAAACTAGATAATAAAGGGGCTAAAACTTAAACTAGGACAGGTAGAAATGATCCACCTTTTTCTACAAGACGATTTTTCTGTGACACAGCTTGTCTTTTATGAGCGAATGTTCGTATTATGTTCTTGTAACGACGCATTTATTGGGACGTTGCATTTTATAACGTTCAGAGAGACTTCGTAAATACATTTTAAAAAGTCTGCGCCAACTTTTTTTGCAAATAGCCGCTGATAGTAGGTGATAGCCACGAGAACGTTTTTTTATACTATAGATATTTCTTTACACGTTTCGTAATTCTGGTGTATATATTGTTTCAACCTTGATAAGAGATATGTCCTTTCTTAGAAGCACCCTAAAAGTATTACGCTGGTGAATCTCACAAAGCAAATACCTGTATCGCCCACTCGTTGCTTCTTTATAAAGTTCCCAAAAAACTTACGCTTCCCCGGAAACATTTGACCTGCTAATATACTAATTTGCGATACATCCCGACGTTGAGGGAAAAAGACAAGATACTGCGTGTTTAAAGAAACATTCCATATAAACTTGTTCTTGAAAATTTGGTTTTGATTGATGAAAAACACGCTGATGTAAAGATGGTGGGAGAGTACTGTAAACGTCTTAGCAGTCGTTTTATTAATTTCTAGCATAAGACCAGCAATCACAATCACCATATTTCCGTATGTTTATCATTCTTTAATGAGCCAACGTCATAAATTCCTTTAGGGAATAAGACAACATCTTTGTAATCATCAAAAACAGGCTGGTAGGCTGAGTAGCACCATATAACGGTGTGTACAGGTTTTGAGAACAGTGCATCTTTATCTTTAATAACTTTAAGCATAAACACAGTTTAACCACAATCTATGAGACTACTTTTAGTACATGATGATGGAATTGTATGCATTCGAAATATTGAATTCGAATTATAATACATCTATCCCCCCCATTTTTAACCCCAGAGGGTGGAAAGAGAGGGATATACCCTTGGTTTATAAACTACACCCGGAGTTCAGAAAAGATTAAGAGTTGGTTTATTTACCACCCCTGAATCTGAATGCAAATTGGACGTGTACTTTGTATGCCACACCCGGAGCGAAACGATTAAGCAATGTTTTAGCCAAATATAAAGATTTTTAAAAGTCTTTCCTTATATTCTGCGAATAAAACTGTATAGGGCTATGGATTATTGCCTGTTACCCTCATCCGTTGAAAATTTCCAACAGATATCGGTGGAGAATTAACGACAAAAACCCTACGTTTTTCGTTAAAGAGTTATGTTTGTGGAGGTCTTCAAAGGACTTCGTTAAGTAGTGTTTTTTTTGTTAAATTTAATTTATAAGCCTTCGGTATTTAGCGCTGCCTAATGGTAAAGGAAGAAATTACCATACCTTATTATTTCGTTGGGCCTCCCTTCTGGATGTAGGGCACGACGATCTCTTTCGATGTAGGGCCGAAGACGATGGAGTTACGCAAAGAGTTTATTTGTTTTAATTAATATAGGGAATCACCAGGGACGCCGAGATCTGCCACGGGCCCCGGGGAAGGATTGGTATATGGGCCCCCATGTTTACTCAATATTTTATTATGAATGTTTTATGTGTACAAACAAGCAAACTGATTACATGTCCAAGTCACTATTCAAAACATACAGTATGAATAAACAACTCAGAAGAAAAGTTTACAGGAAAGTTCACCGCCATCAATTCACCGCGGGAAAGTTCACCGCCATCAATTCACCGCGAGGTAAGTTCACCGCGAGGTAATTTCACCGCGAGGTAAGTTCACCGCGAAGTAATTTCACCGCAAGGTAAGTTCACCGTAAAATGAATAAAATTAAAAAGAATTTTTTAACTTAACAAGAATTTAATATAGGGTTTAGCAACACTTTAAAAACATTAAAATATAATTAGGACAAAAATTAAAAAAGTATTTAATTTTTATTTAGCCACAAAATTTAAAAACAAATAATATATAATTAGGAAAAATATTTAACCACATTTAATTTTTATTTAGCCACAAAATTTAAAAACAAATAATATATAATTAGGAAAAATATTTAACCACACTACAGTATTTAAAAACATTAAAATATAATTAGGACAAAAATTTAAAAAGTTAGGTTAGGTTAGGTTAGGTTAGGAGGTCCTAACCTAACCTAACCTAACCTAACTTTTTTAATTTTTGTCCTAATTATATTTTAATGTTTTTAAATAGTGTGGTTAAATATTTTTCCTAATTATATATTATGTTTTTAAATTTTGTGGCTAAATAAAAATTAAATGTGGTTAAATATTTTTCCTCATTATATATTATTTGTTTTTAAATTTTGTGGCTAAATAAAAATTAAATACTTTTTTAATTTTTGTCCTAATTATATTTTAATGTTTTTAAATAGTGTTGCTAAACCCTATATTAAATTCTTGTTAAGTTAAAAAATTCTTTTTAATTTTATTCATTTTACGGTGAACTTACCTTGCGGTGAAATTACTTCGCGGTGAACTTACCTCGCGGTGAAATTACCTCGCGGTGAATTGATGGCGGTGAACTTTCCCGCGGTGAATTGATGGCGGTGAACTTACCGCACATGGAAGAAAATGACCATTTTATTTTTCGAATCAATTATATTAATTCTATCCATACAATTTACAAATGCAGTACTAGTCCATGCAGGCAAGACAATTGTTTACTGCAAGATTTTCATAATTAGAAGTGTACTTTCTTTGCCTTCTCTCTAGCAAAGTGGTAAATGATTCTGATGAAATTTAAAGTACGGGCTAACTGGCTTTCAATTACAATGGTTCCCAGATCTGTCAGTCGGTCTTGGGCATTGATGGACCGCAGATAACAGTTTATCTGTTTCAGTTTGACTATGATAATCTCTATAAAATGTATGTTCATTAATTATATTTCCTCTATGTTATTTAATCAATTGCTTTATTAATATTTTTAGATTTTATCCCACGTCTTTCCGGCCCCCTAGGGGTCCGAGCCCATAAGAATTTTCCACGGTGTCCCCACCCTCTCGGTGGGCCTATATATATATATATATATATATATATATATATATATATATATATATATATGTGTGTATATATATATATATGTAATAAAAAGTCCGTTGTCAGGGAGACGGACCCTTATTACAAATTGTTTGTTTCTCGAAGGTCACTGCAAAGGCTCGATGAGTAAATTGAAGTTATAATAAATCTTTCTTTTAAGTTACGTAGTGACCCTCTGCGTGAATTCTTTATCCTCCGCTTACTTCTGTACCCCCAATTTTAGTGTGTATTTGATAATGAAATAGTTTGTTTGAATAGCTTTTAATCAATAAATCGAAGTCACATTGGCTACAAGTTCAATCTCAAATTCGAAATATAGTACGGTCAAGTTCAGGTTTTTTCTTAAACTAGTTTTAACATTAATTAAATAATTCAAGATTTGTCGTTGCCCGTCCACTACTTTTATCGCTGTAGTTTAGGCTCACGGCTCTCAATATTCTTTTAAAAACTCAATATTCTCTCAAAACTCAATAGCTCAAGCTCAAATCTCACTCAATGGAACTCTCAAATTTAGTCTTTAACGAGCAAACCCTCTCAAAGGCCTACTCGGAGAATTACCAGATCGCCACCCGGCCTATCACTCATTCCCGACGAAGCGCAAGATATCTTCTAACGGGTTTTTTCCCCGCATCTCTTTACGTATTCAATCCCTATTACGTCAGAGTCCAAGGCGCGACGAGGCGAGCCCAATCAACGGAGACTAATTGGTGGGGGAGAGCGCAACTTAGGGGTTTGCGTCCTGTTGATGCGCTGTTCAAGCATTTAAGTAAAAAAAGATAAAAAAAAAGAGGGGGGTAGCGTCGCACGAGTCGATGAGGACACTGGAGGTTTATCTCAAGGGCTGTTTTAAACAATGAAGATAAAACATGGGGTATTATGGGGAATCAAGTGGCTTGTGTATAACAAATTCGTCCCTTCCAAAAAAAAAAAAAAAGTATTGAATCCCTGAGGGAACTTGAGGTCGATCGAAGGACTTCATTGGTCCGTGTATGCATAAGGATAAATGGTCCGTGAGAGGAAATGATTCGTAGTGGAGAGGCAATTCTCAAAACACGAATTTAGTTTACTTAGGTCTATCCAGATACGTTAGAACTCGTAGTTACAATGAAAATATGAGAAATTCAATAGAACATTAATCTAGTTAAGCTTGCTTACTATTTATAAATAAATTAAAAGTTGTCAAATCAATAAGCTAAAAATTAAATTTACATAATAAATACCGTGAGTCAAACAACATATACGAATTTATTCTGAAAATTACATTTGCAGAATAAATACTTTTAAATCTTTTTAAGGGTCTACGGGCACTCTCTTCAAAAGTTGCCCTATATTCGTGATGCCTTGGAAAAATGAAATGTGTGTTGACTCACCGTATAATTAATATACAAGTAGAGGAAAGGGTAGGTTTTAGAAAAGAAATACACAGTAGGAGGGTTTATATTATATGGGGCGACTTCTAATTGCTGAAGGTTGTATAAGGGCAATGCCCTTCGCCCAATTAATGGCTCAGAACTGAGCAGCCTTTAATGTTGCTTATCTGTTCCCATTTATTTCATTGTAACATCGTGAACAAGATATTTACTGGGTGAAGCTGATTAAATTTGCCTTAATTAGGGGTGGAAAGGGATAACTAAATTAATTTTACATGACGCGAGAACACTCTGTGTACTGAAACTTTGCATACTAAACCGAAAGACGAAAGCCTACATTACGAGGGCCTACATTATTAGTTAACTGAATGAAATTATATGAATTTATATTTTGCAGTATAATTTAGTTATCAGGTACGGTCAGCAATTAGTTCGAATGCAAGCGCTTCACCCGCATCGTCAGCGCAAAAACAAGTCGGTCAGCATCCGATCACTATTTACAGAAAGTTGCTTTCGAGAGACAACTTTCGCAATCTCGCTTTATGACACAAAATGATATCATAATGGTTTTATGAGTTAATATGCTTTTAAAATAAATAAAGGAAAGCGATATAGCAGGGAGAAAATTTGAAATACACAGACGGAGAAACTTATAAGTTGCATAAAGAGAGGCCATTTCAGTAAGGCTCGTAAATCGAACACTTATCGCTAATTACCAATTCGTTAAGCACTAATCACTGAAGGAAAATATTACGTATTTAATTAAATTAAACACATCACTAATTATCAGTTAGTCAAGCATCAATTACTGAATGAAATTATTAATTAATTAATTCAATTTTACCACTAAATCTAATCAATTAAATTAAGCTAATCTCACTTCTTTTTTTTTAACGTAACTATATTGGGAAAGGAGGAAAGACATTAAAGGTTTAAATTGGGGAGATGGTTCAGGTCTTAATTACGGGAATAGCCCATTTCCTCGTAGCCAACGTTAGGTGCTGATTCGGGCGTACGATATGACTGAATTGCCGAGGGCAATCTTCTGACGGAACTTGGGTTCGTCGGTGAAAAGCGAAATTGATGAGGGGGACTTCTTCGGGGCGTCGGCGATCTGGTCACCTGAGCTTCCGGGGGTTCCCGATGCCGGGATTTTAAACCTGGCAGTTGGTACCCGTTGAGGATCTCGGCGGCGGCGACAGCATTTCTTCCAGGTCGCAATTCCGATGAAGGCGATTCCCAATACGAAACCAAGAGTGAAGGTGGCGTAGGAGACGAAGGAGGTCGTTCCTTCGTCTGCTTACTTCTTGAGGGTGCCTCGTCGGAGGTATCGAGTCATATCCCGGAGGTCTATTCCTCGTGACAAGGAAGCAGTGAAGTGGTGTAAGGCTTCTTTCGTAAAAGAGGAGTTTACTATGTAAGTGATCTCGAAATCGCGGGGCGGTTCAGGGTCAGCAGGTTTCGATAGTTTGGCTTCAGACTGAGATGTGCGCTGAAAGTGTACGTGGGGCCTTGCGGAATTAGGGAACCCATTGGTTGGAAAAGGACTCCGTGATTTGAGAGGGCCTGCGCCCCAACTTGCATCACGCAGAAGGTTAAGAGGACGGGGATCATGATTAAATTCAGGAGCAATTTCGTTAAGACAAAGCAAAAATATTTATATGAGCAATGATAAACAAGAAAATTCCTTCTCTCGAAATCTTAATGAATTCTTTTTTATAAATTTTCCACTCGATTCCCTTAAGCTCAAGGAATTAAAGAGAACTGATTCGGACGCGTGAAGCATGCTATCTCATCATATTACTATTTCCAACCTATGCATTTATACCGACTGTTTTCTCGTGAATATTCCCTCGCTACCAATTTCTGAGTCAACCGTTACGATATCAAATGTATAAATTTATCAATATAAACCAGTATGAAACACGATATACAATATATATAGGTACGTGAACATTGTTAACTCCCAACATGAATCATGCCTTTTATTCACTCCCACGGTGGGGGGGTAAGATTTTAATTTGATTATGGTTAAATGTTTTTTCTTCATTATTTTCTCGGGGAAGAGTTTACCTATTTGTTACCTTTGGTTAATTCGTGTGCGTGTCTAGTTTACTTGTTCGATCGCCTTCTAAACGTTAGCCGATAAGTTCATCTTCTAGACCAGCAATCAGGGCCTTTAAATTACTTCCGGCGGTCGACCCGCGTGCGACCACAGGTTATCTGGTTCCTCGTACCGACTGCGGAAGCGGTGCGGTTCATTGGTTATCTCTTTTTTCCTTTTCGTTTCGTCAATATAATTGCGTTTATTCTTCTGTCGTACGTAATTCATTCGTTTGTTTCTTCTTCTTCGGTTGCAATTTCAGTCTCGTTTAATTTTCTCTTTTTTTGTTCAATATAGTCCTTAAGAGGGTTTTTTAATCTCCTCCTTTCTTCTGGGTCTAATTTAGGATTTTTTACAAATTCTTGTACTTCCCTTCTTTCCGGCTCTGCAGACTCAAGGGGGTAACGAGGGGTCACTCATCATTTCTCCGCTATCAATTTCCTCTGAAATTTCGTCTTCGAATAATGTATGCTCCCGGCTTATAAGTCGATTAACTTCTCTTTCACTTACTTCTTGCTCCATTTCCTCGCTGTTGGAAGAGCATTCGTTCGGTGCGCTACAGGATCTCTTCTCTTCACACTCGCATTATCGTAAATTCTCTCCAGCCAGCTTTATTCCTGCTTTCTTAACTTTAGCTCTATCATGAGCAGATTCATTTCGCACGATAACGGGTACATTCTCTCCTTCGTTCGCGCAAACCAAATGTAGTTCTATACACCTTTGCTCAGTGCTTATTTTCATTTTTATCTGTCCCATGGTGGTTAGGACTTCGTCATTCACAGCTTTACAACTATGACTCGTAATTTCGACTTGGGGTCGAAATTCAACAGTGTCAATTGACCCTTCCCTTGCTAGACCGACCGACATCGACCCCTTCGTTGAAAAGTTCAAGGGATACCATGGGACCGTTTACATTCATAATTTGTTGCTCTGCATTCTCCCTCACGCAACTTTTGTTTATTTTTACCCTGGTCGATTCCCCGGGGCATTCATTCGAGGGAGCTACTTCATTTATGTCTCTTTCACCGAATTTAGTCACTTCCTCTATTGCTAATTCATCCGCGTCCATTTTTACTATACTTTTCTCACTCGTTTTTATTTTTAATTTACTTTCGAAGTTTATATCGTCATTCACCGGATTCAAACTACTTCCGTTCCAACAATACAAATACGATTCACTCTTCGTCACGTTATGTCTGATAATTACGTCACATGAATACTCGTCATCTACTCCGTTTACCCATTTTGTCTCCGTTGGGGGATTAATTTCCCTTCGGCGGTCTATCGTGTCCTCTCATCCATCATATTGTCAGGTAACTTGCTCTCGGATTTTGATTCATGCATTCCTTCTATTTCTCTCTCATTTAATTCGAAGATTTCGTACATTCTTCTCGTACACGCCGCTATCGTTCTCACCGCATCTGTGTCCTTCGACTGAGGCTTTACCTTCGAGTCAAGGTCACTTTCTATCCATTTCGCACTCGTTATCAGGTCTGCATGAGGCAGACTCCACTCTCAAGGTCAGATTCTTCTGCAGACACGCTCCGTCCTCTCGCACCGCATATGCACTTTCAATATCACTCGTTTCATAAACATTTAGACACTCCTCTTTTGTATCATCATTTAGGCTGCGTTTTTCATTTCTTTCACTCATTTCACTCATCTCATTTGCCTCCTCATTCTTGCATGTTGTCCTCTCTTTCTCATTCCATTCATTCATGTTCATTTTCTCACTCGCGTTTCTTCTATCCCGGTTCATGCTTTCGTCTTCTTTTCTCCTTACCAATATCGGCTTCAATTCAAATTCTTTTGTCTTGTGTGTTACTCTTCTCCTTACCAATATCGGCTTCAATTCAAGTTCCTTTGTCTTGTGTTTTGTCTCTTCCTCCTCCTTGAATGATGTTCGACGGGGGACAGGGTCCCTTTCGTTTGAGGGTTCATTTCTTCGGGGCCACGGAGAATTATTTCGCCCTCTTTCCCACTCTTTTTCGGGGCGTCTTCCGCCGTTGGTTTCCCTCTCCTGGTCGTATCTCCGATAGGGTGACGGACTTCGGTCCGTTCTTCTGTCGGGATACCTGCCTCCATTCCTGTTAGGGGAGGGGTAACCTCCGTTTCTTCTGTCGTAAGGAGAGTAGTCTCTGTCGTAAGGGGAATAGTCCCTTCTTCTTCGTTGTTCATAGGGCGACGGAGAGCGGTACCGATTCTCGTACCTGTTGTCGTATCTGGGGTTACCCTCATACCTGTTGTCGTATCTGGGGTTACCCTCATACCTGTTGTCGTATCTGGGGTTACCATAGTTATCTCTGTTTCTCTCATACGGCGAAAAGTTCCGTCTTCTCGAATATTCGGAAGGGGAGGAGTACCTACTTCCTCTTCTTTCGTCGTCTTCGTACTGTCGGCCTCCTCTTGGGGTCCATTCCCTCCGATGATCTCCTTCATTCTCTCGCCTATAGCTCTCATCCCTTTCACGCACCTTTCACTCTCCTTCAATGTCTTCACTTCTTCAATCAGGGGGAACAGGCTAGCTTTGTGTCCCCTCTCCCAACATAGAAGACATCGAACGTGATTATACCAGGAATTATTTGGGTGGGACTTGGGTGCATTACTAGTGTTATACGGGACAGTATTAACGTGTGGATCGGGGAGGCCTACATTGGGGGAATACAAGTGAGGATACATTGGATAGAAAGGGGAAACATAGGGATGAGGGAAGTGGATAGGGAGTGGTTGCTGATACATGGTTGGGACTGATTCCTTCTTGGCCAAGAGGCATGTTCTCGAATGAGATCGGCCAAAACTCGACCGAATTTGAATCACTAAATTGTGCTAAAAATGGGTTCGGAACTGGATCAGTCTCAAACTCGAGTCTCAGGGAAACAGATTGGAAGGAAAGGTATTCTATTTATATCAAAATTTGGGGGAAAGAAATGAACGTTTGATGGGGTTGATTTAGAGGAACTGCTCGCTATAGGGAGGCTCTCCACTCGTCCTCTGAAACCTCTCGCAACAAAAGATGGGTTACTTACCTCTCTTTCGCGTTGGTGGGAAAGTTTACTCCTCCTGCCGCTTGGTGTCCAGTAGCAAGTTGCGATGTCGACTCGGCCTGAGCAGCAGCAGCCCACGCAGCGGTTCTCAATCGGGTGACCCTCACGTTGTCTTTCGTCGCTGTCTGCTGCGAGCTCGTAGCCCTCATATACACACTTGGAGAGCACTTTTTTTCACTTAGTTTTTTATGGGGGGTATCAGAAAGGGAAGATCCCACTTCTGACACCAGTTTCTAATAAAAAGTCCGTTGTCAGGGAGACGGACCCTTATTACAAATTGTTTGTTTCTCGATGGTCACTGCAAAGGCTCGATGAGTAAATTGAAGTTATAATAAATCTTTCTTTTAAGTTAGTGACCCTCTGCGTGAATTCTTTATCCTCCGCTTACTTCTGTACCCCCAATTTTAGTGTGTATTTGATAATGAAATAGTTTGTTCGAATAGCTTTTAATCAATAAATTGAAGTCACATTGGCTACAAGTTCAATCTCAAATTCGAATTATAGTACGGTCAAGTTCACGTTTTTTTTTAAACTAGTCTTAACATTAATTAAATAATTCAAGATTTGTCGTTGCCCGTCCACTACTTTTCTCGCTGTAGTTTAGGCTCACGGCTCTCAATATTCTCTTAAAAACTCAATATTTTCTCAAAACTCAATATCTCAAGCTCAAATCTCACTCAATGGAACTCTCAAATTTAGTCTTTAACGAGCAAACCCTCTCAAAGGCCTAATCGGAGAATTACCAGATCGCCACCCGGCCTATCACTCATTCCCGACGAAGCGCAAGATATCTTCTAATGGGTTTTTTCCCCGCATCTCTTTACGTACTCCATCCCTATTACGTCAGAGTCCCCCACCACTAATTGGTGGGGGAGAGCGCAACTTAGGGGTTTGCGTCCTGTTGATGCGTTGTTCAAGCATTTAAGAAGAAAAGAGAAAAAAAAGGGGGGGGAACGTCGCACGCGTCGATGAGAACACTGGAGGTTTATCTCAAAGGCTGTTTTAAACATTGAAGGTAAAACATGGGGTATTATGGGGAATCAAGTGGCTTGTGTATAATTATATATATATATATATATACACTTTAATTGCAATAACCGCAACAATATACAATTACACCAACCCGCAAGGAAAAATATAAAATTAATAAAATTAATTATAAAAGTGTTTTAAAAGGCTAATTAATTTCGGCTGGTCACAACCAAGCCCTTTTCAAAACCATAGACTAAATAAAATATCTAAAAAAGTTATAAAACTTCCGTCCTGCGGAAGAGCTGAGATTAAAATGACTGTGTGAATGCATAAACACGGACAGAGATGGTAGCTGTCGTACGTCTGGCAGTTAGTAAAGGCAAACTATTGCCCAGATTTCAACCTTCGAGATAAGGAATCTATAAAAAATCAATCCTGTACAACTGGCAGCCCGTCACGGCCAGAAATTGCCCTAAAATATTTTAAAATGTTAAAGATAAAGCTATCCATACTGTAGGACAACTTAATATTGGAAATGGTGTCTTCTGCCAAAATATAAAATGCCAGAGTCCTTTTGAATCTAACCTTGCAGTTCCTGGAAGAGTGGCTTCATGATCATCCTGAGACCATTCCGTTTGATTATGGAATTATTTTGGAGCTTTTTAGACTTTGCTCGAAATATAACTATTTTTCTTTTTTCTTTTAACGGGTCATTTTTTAGGCAGAGGACAGGTTTACCTATGGGCTCTTCGCTCTCCAATTTTAGCTAATATTTTATGGAATTTTTTGAAGTTAATTTTTTGCCGGAATCTTTGGTGCCGGGTGTCAATTGGTTCCGTTACGTTGATGACACGTGTGTTATTTTAGAATCTCATGTGGCTCTGGATGAGCTGGGTTGAATTCTTAATAGTTTTGTACCCTCATACAATTTACGTATGAAGTTGAAAATGGTGGATCTCTCTCGTTTTTGGATGTTCTTATTTTAAGAGATCCCAACCAAAGACCTTCTTTTAAAGTATTTAGAAAGCCTACGCATTCAGACAGCTACATTCAGCCTTTTTACAATCATTCTCTTTGTACAAAGAAAGGTGTCATTTCCGGTCTCTTTTTGAGAGCTTTCAGGATTTGTGACCCCATTTATCTTGACGATGAAGTTTTGCATATTAAAAGTATATTTATACGTTTGGGTTATTCCAAATTGTTTATCGATAAAGCTTATTTCGCCGCTAGGTGGTCTTTCTTTTCTCCCGAAACTGGGAACCAGGATAAAGACGTTTTATTCTTGAAAGTGCCCTTTGAGGTTAACAAAGGGCTTTCCTCACTCTTGCCAAAGCAGATTAAGTTGGTCTCCGTTGTGCCAAATAAATTGTCTTCGTTCATTCCTCATCCTATTACTAAAGCCTCCAACAATTCTGGCGTAGTTTATGAAATTCCATGTGGAGGCTGCCTTAAAAAATACATCGGGGAGACAATTGATTTTCAGAGAAGGATTAATTCCCACAAACTGACCTGAGATCGGGTAATACTTATAGTAGCCTAGTTCAGCATAGGGAACAGCATAATCATATTTTTAACTTCCAGGATTCTAAACCTATCATAAAGGTCAGGGACCAGGAATAAAGACAAATATACGTGGCATTTTATATTTTGGCAGAAATCACCATTTCCAATATTAAGTTGTCCTACAGTATGGATAGCTTTATTTTTTAACATTTTAAAATATTTTAGGGCAATTTCGGCCAGTGACCGGCTGCCAGATATACAGAATTGATTTTTATAGATTTCTTATCTCGAAGGTTGAAATCTGAGCAATAGTTTCCCTTTGCCAACTACCAGACGTACGACAGCTACCATCTCTCTGTCCGTGTTTATGCCTTCACACAGTCATTTTAGTCCCAGCTTTTCCGCAGGATGGAAGTTTTATAACTTTTTTAGTTATTTTATTTAGTTTATGGCTTTGAAAAAGGGCTTGGTTGTGACAAGTCGAAATTAATTAGCCTTTTTAAACAATGTTTTATAATTAATTTTATATTTTTTCCTTGCGGGTTGGTGTAATTATATATATATATATATATATATATATATGTTAACCCCTCCGTCTATGGCCCTGGGGTGGTTCGGATCGACGGGGGTTCTAGTTAGGAGGCAAGCAACGGATATTTCTTCTATAACATTCTAATTCTTTTCGGTCGCCTCTTGTTAAACTCTTGGCTACAGACTCGCCAGACTGTTATGCCAATATCTTCTATGGTGCTTGGGTTGTCTCTTAATTTGGGCAAAGGGTCGCCAATTTTTAATTCTTCTCTTTCTATAATACTCTGATACTTTCTCTGATACTAAAATTATCGACTTTTCTTTTATAACTTGTCGACTTAACTGACTGAGTTCTGAAGAGAGCACGGCTCGAAGGGAAAAATAAAAAAGTTTCTCTTACGGTAATTTACTTCTTAAAATATACAGGTACTGCTCTGAATTTACAGGGGTAGAGGTTCGACCTCTTTCGACCATGGCTCAGGCCGGAATCTAAAAATATTAAGAAGGCAAGGGGCCTCTGCCCCCTCCCCGCAGCAAGGCTGCTAACAAGGGAGTCCTAATGAAGTGCTATGATGAAGAGCAATAATGAAGAAGTCTAATGAAGAAGTGCTCTAATTTTACAAATACATGTATAATATAAACTTAAATGTTTGGGGGGGGAAGACAGTCGAAGGTTAAGTTTCCCCCTTTTAAACACATGATCAGATGGTTTGAAAAATTTCAACTAAAAATAATAAAAAAAATAAAAATAAAAACTAATCGTATTTTTCGCCGAGTCTACATTTATGAAGGCGATATCATTTCGTAATAGTACACATAAGTACAAATTAAGTACACGACTGAGTACGTATTAATTTTGGTTCATTACAATTACGATTACAATTATGGATTACTTCATATTCACTTATTGTTTAATTACACTTCCATTTTAAAGTACATTCTTACATTACCGTATATATTAAATCATTACATTTAATTACAGTTTCAATGAAGTACATTACGTCGTTTACCATTCTTACAGTGTTTTTATATATTTATATATGGTTATACTATATGGTTATACTAGATGGTTATATTAGATGGTTATTATATATGGTTATTAGTACAACACAAGTACATGAGACATGACACACATGATATAACATAATATGTTATAATATGTTATAAATTTGAAATCAGAGCGAAAGGAGGTATTTTATCTTTGAGCGTTCGAATCTGCTAGTCAGCGGAATTCGATCACTTAACCTTAGCATTTTTTTTGAGTTCATCTCGGGAGGTCATATAATTAAAAATAAAAATGAAAAAAATAATACGAGAACGTATTTTCGCGTTCTCGAACGAATGCATGAAAATTTATATAGGATAATGATCAAGGGAAATCAATGACGGGAAAACGTGACGTATGGATGAATATGGTTGAATAATAATGCTTATACTACACAACACCACAACATTATTATTAAAGAATTTACCATACATTGCACACGGAAGACGTCCATATACCAAGCGCGTGACTCAGTGTACAAGGTATGGGAAACGTAAAGAGAATAAAGTTATTTTATGACGTCATAGTGTATAAGTCATTATTAGAAAAGATGAATTAGCGAAATACAGTAATGAATAAAGAAGTATAAATCGAAATTCTATCCAAAACTCGCTTAGGCGATTTTTGGTTTCTTATGTAAAAATGAACATTCAACATAAAACTATAAGAACATAAGTACTGCATGAAGACAATGAATCCATATAATGATGGTGTAGGAATTGTTCATTGTTCACTTTTTACAGTAATTCCCCCCGTAAAATGGTATTAATACAATAATAATGCAATTAATACAATACAATTGAGAAAATAACATCTAACGAATTCAAATTAGATGATGACGAAATTTTTGTTCTTTACATTACAAATTTTTATACAGAACAAGTGAGTTATTATATAATATATAAGCATTCAAAGATTAATACTTTAATTTAGACAAACAATTAAGTTAGACAAACAATGATATGGTTAAAATTTTTTACCAAAATTTTATTTTCTGTGGGGAAAATTACATTCATAATGAATAGGTAAAAGGGAAAAACATAAATTTTAAAGTTCATGGATTTTTCGAGGCTTCCATGATAGTACAATTGATAAACTAATTTTATTGACTATTGTAGGTAAAAAATCGAATTACGTAATGGATGATGTATAGACCTGTGGTCTAGTGTGTATTTGGGTGTATTAGGTGCAAAGTGTGTATTTTACAATTTCGAGGGACAGATTAGCTGATAGGATTGTTCAAGTAACTGAATATTCAATGATTTTAGCATAAGGTTTGTATGTATATAGTATATATAGTGTGCATACATGCATTTTTATTGACTGTTGTAGGTACAAATCGAATTACGTAGTGGATGATGTATAGACCTGTGGTAAAATGTGTATTTATGTTTATTGGGTACAAAGTGTGTATTTTATAATTTCGAGACACAGATTAGCTGAGAGGATTGTTAAATTAACTGTATAAATGCATGAGCGAGAATTTATATATAGTAAGCAATAATTATGATGTATTATAATGATGATGTTTGCCTACGAGTTTTAATGCAAAAGTGACTTGAAGGGACGGAACGTAAATGAATTCGAATGTGTCAAAAGTAATAAAATTCAATTAGGATTTAGATTTTACATAATCAGTTACACTTATAAGGTAATTAAAAAAACGAACTTAGAGGAACTCACAATTAATGAAAGTAAATCTCACGGTTTTTTAAAATTGAATTTTGAAGATGGAATTAAATTCGACTACGACAATTACTCAGTATTAATCGAATCAAAAAAAATATACAAAATATAAAGTTTGGAAATAGAAATCAATGATAAACTATAATAAACTAAGCATATAATATTCTTAAAAATAAAAAAAAAACACAACTTAACATAAACGGAGGTTATGTTCCATAGTACTAAAAAGGAATTAACCATGGTTGAACCATTTCTCCGGTTGTCACTGGGTTCAACTGGGGTTGGGGGTATTAAAATAAAATAAACTTAAAAGACAAAGTTTGTAGTACGACATTCGGGGGAATTGAGTGACTAAGCGGGGGGTATAAGTCTGAAATTGACAATAAGTCTTTCGTGAGCACTTTGCTCTTTAAAAAAAGATTGCTTGTCACACTACTTAGAACAAAAATAAAAAAAAGTTGAAACAAAACGGAGGGAGGGACGGCATGTTCCTCGTATACATTACAATAATTACCAAAATTGTTACAAACAATTGTAAAAACTATTTTGGTTACAAATAATGAATTACATAACTATATATTTATATACGCAAAACTGGCATGAAAAGAAAAGACAAATCGGTCAATTTCCTTCTCACAACAAAACAAAGAAAGGTTAACTAAAGACGCAACCCGGTCAATTCAGGTTGAATTAAATTCTCTTTTACAACACAAAAAAAAGGTTGCATTAAATTCTTAAATTACATTTTCTTAAATTAAATTCTCTTAACTTACAAAGAAAAAGTTGAATTCAATTGACTGCATTGAAAACTGACTTGGGACTCGAAATAAAAATAACTTGGGACTTGAAATAAAAATGACTTGGGACTCGAAATAAAACTGACTTGGGACTCGAAATAAAACTGACTTGAACTCTATCAAGTATTCTGAAACTGTCTAACTTGAACGCTTGTCAAGTATTCTGAAACTGTCTAACTTGAACGCTTGTCAAGTATCTTGAAACTTAAACTGTCTAAGTTGAAACTGCTTCAAGTATTTCTATAAATCTCTGGGGCGGTTGCCCGTCTTGGCGCAACCTTCTGACTTGACCTCTTATCAAGTATTCTGAAACTAACTTGAAATTAACTGAAAATGGAAAATGACTGCACTTGATCTCTATTCAAGTGGAGACGATTAACCTCTGTTTTGGTTGACCCTCTTGGTGCAACCGACTTACTTGAAATGCAATCAAGTATCTCTATAACTTAAACTGTCTAACTTGAAATTAACTGAAAATGGAAAATGACTGCACTTGATCTCTATTCAAGTGGAGACGATTAACCTCTGTTTTGGTTGACCCTCTTGGTGGAACCTTCTGACTTCAAAACTGGCTTCAAAAAATGACTTCAAAAAATGACTTCAAAATTACTTCAAGTATCTCTCTAAATCTATAAACTCTCTATAAACTCTCTTTAAACTCTCTGTAAACTCTCTGTAAACTCTCTCTTTCTTAATTTGCAAGTCAATTCAATTCAATAATTTGAAAAAAATTTGCAATCAAAAATATTAAATGTAAACAACATTTCACTCTACTGTAATGTACGGGAAGGTACATAAAATAAAATTATTCTATACTGAATATAACAGTGAAAATAACTCTTGAAATTAACTCTCTTTGAAATTAACTCTCTTTGAAATTAACTCTTTTACTTTTAACTTCTCTTACATTTAACTTATGTGAAAATTACTGTTTCACTAAAAAAAATGTATCACTAGTGTCTGAAATGTTCACTGTGTTTCTTGTAAATTCTGATTTGATACTCATTATTAACTGTTAATAATACTGGCTTTTCAAGTGTTTATAAATTACTTAAAAAAACCAACTCTGTACTTAACAATTTCTTCTATGGGGAAATCCTCAGAGACGTGTCACGAAGACGTCTTGCTGGCTACTTCTTCTTAGATAAAAACTAGGCGTGGAGAACTTGGATTCGTGACACACCGGTTCAAGGGTGGATGTTACGAACAAGAAGTCGTGACACGCCGGTCAAATGGTTTTATCCTGATGCAGGGTAATTTCTATCTTGGCCAAAGAGTGGCCTCTTCTTAAAATAATCTTCTTGTTGAGATCTTCTTCTACAAATCTTCTACAAATCTTCTTCTAAAAATCTTTTTCTTAAATTCCTCTAAGATCCTGGTAAAGGGTCGCCAGACTGTTAAGATCCTCCTTCTTCTATGTCCCTTGGTGTCGTATCGACAAGGCGTTCTTGTTGTGAGGCACAACGGATATTTCTTCTATAACATTCTAATTCTTTTCGGTCGCCTCTTGTTAAACTCTTGGCTACAGACTCGTCAGACTGTTATGCCAATATCTTCTATGGTGCTTGGGTTGTCTCTTAATTTGGGCAAAGGGTCGCCAATTTTTAATTCTTCTCTTTCTATAATACTCTGATACTTTCTCTGATACTAAAATTATCGACTTTTCTTTTATAACTTGTCGACTTAACTGACTGAGTTCTGAAGAGAGCACGGCTCGAAGGGAAAAATAAAAAGTTTCTCTTACGGTAATTTACTTCTTAAAAATATACAGGTACTGCTCTGAATTTACAGGGGTAGAGGTTCGACCTCTTTCGACCATGGCTCAGGCCGGAATCTAAAAATATTAAGAAGGCAAGGGGCCTCTGCCCCCTACCCGCAGCAAGGCTGCTAACAAGGGAGTCCTAATGAAGTGCTATGATGAAGAGCAATAATGAAGAAGTCTAATGAAGAAGTGCTCTAATTTTACAAATACATGTATAATATAAACTTAAATGTTTGGGGGGGGAAGACAGTCGAAGGTTAAGTTTCCCCCTTTTAAACACATGATCAGATGGTTTGAAAAATTTCAACTAAAAATAATAAAAAAAATTAAAATAAAAACTAAACGTATTTTTCGCCGAGTCTACATTTATGAAGGCGATATCATTTCGTAATAGTACACATAAGTACAAATTAAGTACACGACTGAGTACGTATTAATTTTGGTTCATTACAATTACGATTACAATTATGGATTACTTCATATTCACTTATTGTTTAATTACACTTCCATTTTAAAGTACATTCTTACATTACTGTATATATTAAATCATTACATTTAATTACAGTTTCAATGAAGTACATTACGTCGTTTACCATTCTTACAGTGTTTTTATATATTTATATATGGTTATACTATATGGTTATACTAGATGGTTATATTAGATGGTTATTATATATGGTTATTAGTACAACACAAGTACATGAGACATGACACACATGATATAACATAATATGTTATAATATGTTATAAATTTGAAATCAGAGCGAAAGGAGGTATTTTATCTTTGAGCGTTCGAATCTGCTAGTCAGCGGAATTCGATTACTTAACCTCAGCATTTTTTTTGAGTTCATCTCGGGAGGTCATATAATTAAAAATAAAAATGAAAAAATTAATACGAGAACGTATTTTCGCGTTCTCGAACGAATGCATGAAAATTTATATAGGATAATGATCAAGGGAAATCAATGACGGGAAAACGTGACGTATGGATGAATATGGTTGAATAATAATGCTTATACTACACAACACCACAACATTTTTATTAATGAATTTACCATACATTGCACACGGAAGACGTCCATATACCAACGCGTGACTCAGTGTACAAGGTATGGGAAACGTAAAGAGAATAAAGTTATTTTATGACGTCATAGTGTATAAGTCATTATTAGAAAAGATGAATTAGGGAAATACAGTAATGAATAAAGAAGTATAAATCGAAATTCTATCCAAAACTCGCTTAGGCGATTTTTGGTTTCTTATGTAAAAATGAACATTCAACATAAAATTATAAGAACATAAGTACTGCATGAAGACAATGAATCCATATAATGATGATGTAGGAATTGTTCATTGTTCACTTTTTACAGTAATTCCCCCCGTAAAATGGTATTAATACAATAATAATGCAATTAATACAATACAATTGAGAAAATAACATCTAACGAATTCAAATTAGATGATGACGAAATTTTTGTTCTTTACATTACAAATTTTTATACAGAACAAGTGAGTTATTATATAATATATAAGCATTCAAAGATTAATACTTTAATTTAGACAAACAATTAAGTTAGACAAACAATGATATGGTTAAAAATTTTTACCAAAATTTTATTTTCTGTGGGGAAAATTACATTCATAATGAATAGGTAAAAGGGAAAAACATAAATTTTAAAGTTCATGGATTTTTCGAGGCTTCCATGATAGTACAATTGATAAACTAATTTTATTGACTATTGTAGGTAAAAAATCGAATTACTTAATGGATGATGTATAGATCTGTGGTCTAGTGTGTATTTGGGTGTATTAGGTGCAAAGTGTGTATTTTACAATTTCGAGGGACAGATTAGCTGATAGGATTGTTCAAGTAACTGAATATTCAATGATTTTAGCATAAGGTTTGTATGTATATAGTATATATAGTGTGCATACATGCATTTTTATTGACTGTTGTAGGTACAAATCGAATTACGTAGTGGATAATGTATAGACCTGTGGTAAAATGTGTATTTATGTTTATTGGGTACAAAGTGTGTATTTTATAATTTCGAGACACAGATTAGCTGAGAGGATTGTTAAATTAACTGTATAAATGCATGAGCGAGAATTTATATATAGTAAGCAATAATTATGATGTATTATAATGATGATGTTTGCCTACGAGTTTTAATGCAAAAGTGACTTGAAGGGACGGAACGTAAATGAATTCGAATGTGTCAAAAGTAATAAAATTCAATTAGGATTTAGATTTTACATAATCAGTTACACTTATAAGGTAATTAAAAAAACGAACTTAGAGGAACTCACAATTAATGAAAGTAAATCTCACGGTTTTTTAAAATTGAATTTTGAAGATGGAATTAAATTCGACTACGACAATTACTCAGTATTAATCGAATTAAAAAAAATATACAAAATATAAAGTTTGGAAATAGAAATCAATGATAAACTATAATAAACTAAGCATATAATATTCTTAAAAATAAAAAAAAAACACAACTTAACATAAACGGAGGTTATGTTCCATAGTACTAAAGAGGAATTAACCATGGTTGAACCATTTCTCCGGTAGTCACTGGGTTCAACTGGGGTTGGGGGTATTAAAATAAAATAAACTTAAAAGACAAAGTTTGTAGTACGACATTCGGGGGAATTGAGTGACTAAGCGGGGGGTATAATTCTGAAATTGACAATAAGTCTTTCGTGAGCACTTTGCTCTTTAAAAAAAGATTGCTTGTCACACTACTTAGAACAAAAATTAAAAAAAGTTGAAACAAAACGGAGGGAGGGACGGCATGTTCCTCGTATACATTACAATAATTACAAAAATTGTTACAAACAATTGTAAAAACTATTTTGGTTACAAATAATGAATTACATAACTATATATTTATATACGCAAAACTGGCATGAAAAGAAAAGACAAATCGGTCAATTTCCTTCTCACAACAAAACAAAGAAAGGTTAACTAAAGACGCAACCCGGTCAATTCAGGTTGAATTAAATTCTCTTTTACAACACAAAAAAAAGGTTGCATTAAATTCTTAAATTACATTTTCTTAAATTAAATTCTCTTAACTTACAAAGAAAAAGTTGAATTCAATTGACTGCATTGAAAACTGACTTGGGACTCGAAATAAAAATAACTTGGGACTTGAAATAAAAATGACTTGGGACTCGAAATAAAACTGACTTGGGACTCGAAATAAAACTGACTTGAACTCTATCAAGTATTCTGAAACTGTCTAACTTGAACGCTTGTCAAGTATTCTGAAACTGTCTAACTTGAACGCTTGTCAAGTATTCTGAAACTGTCTAACTTGAACGCTTGTCAAGTATCTTGAAACTTAAACTGTCTAAGTTGAAACTGCTTCAAGTATTTCTATAAATCTCTGGGGCGGTTGCCCGTCTTGGCGCAACCTTCTGACTTGACCTCTTATCAAGTATTCTGAAACTAACTTGAAATTAACTGAAAATGGAAAATGACTGCACTTGATCTCTATTCAAGTGGAGACGATTAACCTCTGTTTTGGTTGACCCTCTTGGTGCAACCGACTTACTTGAAATGCAATCAAGTATCTCTATAACTTAAACTGTCTAACTTGAAATTAACTGAAAATGGAAAATGACTGCACTTGATCTCTATTCAAGTGGAGACGACTAACCTCTGTTTTGGTTGACCCTCTTGGTGGAACCTTCTGACTTCAAAAACTGGCTTCAAAAAATGACTTCAAAAAATGACTTTCAAAATTAATTCTTCAAGTATCTCTCTAAATCTATAAACTCTCTATAAACTCTCTGTAAACTCTCTGTAAACTCTCTGTAAACTCTCTCTTTCTTAATTTGCAAGTCAATTCAATTCAATAATTTGAAAAAAATTTGCAATAAAAAATATTAAATGTAAACAACATTTCACTCTAATGTACGGGAAGGTACATAAAATAAAATTATTCTATACTGAATATAACAGTGAAAATAACTCTCTTGAAATTAACTCTCTTTGAAATTAACTCTCTGAAATTAACTCTCTTTGAAATTAACTCTCTTTGAAATTAACTCTCTTTGAAATTAACTCTTTTACTTTTAACTTCTCTTACATTTAACTTCTGTGAAAATTACTGTTTCACTAAAAAAAATGTATCACTAGTGTCTGAAATGTTCACTGTGTTTCTTGTAAATTCTGATTTGATACTCATTATTAACTGTTAATAATACTGACTTTTCAAGTGTTTATAAATTACTTAAAAAAACCAACTCTGTACTTAACAATTTCTTCTATGGGAAATCCTCAGAGACGTGTCACGAAGACGTCTTGCTGGCTACTTCTTCTTAGATGAAAACTAGGCGTGGAGAACTTGGATTCGTGACACACCGGTTCAAGGGTGGATGTTACGAACAAGAAGTCGTGACACGCCGGTCAAATGGTTTTATCCTGATGCAGGGTAATTTCTATCTTGGCCAAAGAGTGGCCTCTTCTTAAAATCTTCTTCTTAAAATAATCTTCTTGTTAAGATCTTCTTCTAAAAATCTTCTTCTACAAATCTTCTAGAAATCTTCTTCTAAAAATCTTTTTCTTAAATTCTTCTAAGATCCTGGTAAAGGGTCGCCAGACTGTTAAGATCCTCCTTCTTCTATGTCCCTTGGTGTCGTATCGACGAGGCGTTCTTGTTGTGAGGCACAACGGATATTTCTTCTATAACATTCTAATTCTTTTCGGTCGCCTCTTGTTAAACTCTTGGCTACAGACTCGCCAGACTGTTATGCCAATATCTTCTATGGTGCTTGGGTTGTCTCTTAATTTGGGCAAAGGGTCGCCAATTTTTAATTCTTCTCTTTCTATAATACTCTGATACTTTCTCTGATACTAAAATTATCGACTTTTCTTTTATAACTTGTCGACTTAACTGACTGAGTTCTGAAGAGAGCACGGCTCGAAGGGAAAAATAAAAAGTTTCTCTTACGGTAATTTACTTCTTAAAAATATACAGGTACTGCTCTGAATTTACAGGGGTAGAGGTTCGACCTCTTTCGACCATGGCTCAGGCCGGAATCTAAAAATATTAAGAAGGCAAGGGGCCTCTGCCCCTCCCCGCAGCAAGGCTGCTAACAAGGGAGTCCTAATGAAGTGCTATGATGAAGAGCAATAATGAAGAAGTCTAATGAAGAAGTGCTCTAATTTTACAAATACATGTATAATATAAACTTAAATGTTTGGGGGGAAGACAGTCGAAGGTTAAGTTTCCCCCTTTTAAACACATGATCAGATGGTTTGAAAAATTTCAACTAAAAATAATAAAAAAAATAAAAATAAAAACTAATCGTATTTTTCGCCGAGTCTACATTTATGAAGGCGATATCATTTCGTAATAGTACACATAAGTACAAATTAAGTACACGACTGAGTACGTATTAATTTTGGTTCATTACAATTACGATTACAATTATGGATTACTTCATATTCACTTATTGTTTAATTACACTTCCATTTTAAAGTACATTCTTACATTACCGTATATATTAAATCATTACATTTAATTACAGTTTCAATGAAGTACATTACGTCGTTTACCATTCTTACAGTGTTTTTATATATTTATATATGGTTATACTATATGGTTATACTAGATGGTTATATTAGATGGTATTATATATGGTTATTAGTACAACACAAGTACATGAGACATGACACACATGATATAACATAATATGTTATAATATGTTATAAATCTGAAATCAGAGCGAAAGGAGATATTTTATCTTTGAGCGTTCGAATCTGCTAGTCAGCGGAATTCGATCACTTAACCTCAGCATTTTTTTTTAGTTCATCTCGGGAGGTCATATAATTAAAAATAAAAATGAAAAAAATAATACAAGAACGTATTTTCGCGTTCTCGAACGAATGCATGAAAATTTATATAGGATAATGATCAAGGGAAATCAGACGGGAAAACGTGACGTATGGATGAATATGGTTGAATAATAATGCTTATACTACACAACACCACAACATTATTATTAAAGAATTTACCATACATTGCACACGGAAGACGTCCATATACCAAGCGCGTGACTCAGTGTACAAGGTATGGGAAACGTAAAGAGAATAAAGTTATTTTATGACGTCAAATGTATAAGTCATTATTAGAAAAGATGAATTAGAAATACAGTAATGAATAAAGAAGTATAAATCGAAATTCTATCCAAAACTCGCTTAGGCGATTTTTGGTTTCTTATATAAAATGAACATTCAACATAAAACTATAAGAACATAAGTACTGCATGAAGACAATGAATCCATATAATGATGGTGTAGGAATTGTTCATTGTTCACTTTTTACATATATATATATAAAAATAGATATGGTATGTAATAAAAAATAATTTGCTATATAAATTGTTGAAATAATTAAGTATAAATACAAATATCAATGAATATAATATTGTGAGTTTTAAATCATCAATGCTGTAAAAGACAAGAATTTAATACTTTGATATGCAGATTAATATTGATATACTGCAATGCAAGGTGTATGTATATGTGTGTATAGGCGTGGTACACGCACACACACACACACACACACACATACATGATCTTTGTATAGAATTTTGTTGGAAGAATTTCCGGCAGAGGCCTCTCCCACCGTGAAATTTGGGGGAGGATTTCTGCTCGCTGGGAAAGAGTGGTGGGAGGGGGGAGATGAGGCGCATGGATCTCGCATTGTATAATTATAAAGTAATTTATTCTCAAATTTATTTATTATGGAGGCAAATATTTTCCACAGTTATCGATTTATTTATCGGTTAATAATATGTATAACACTGTTGCTCTACGTACCTATTTTTAGTGTTCCATTTAATTCGATTAACTGCTTTTCCAGGACCCCCTAGAGGCCCGGGCCCCAGGGATTTATCCCGGCTTCCCCGCCGTCTCGGCGGCCCTGGCAATCACTATACTTAAATACCTGAAGGAATAGGCCTATCCTTTTGAGTTATTAAGTTCATATTATTAGGTATTCACTCAGAACTTATAGGAAAATTAATTAAGTCTCGCTTGCCTAAAGCTTCGTTTGTAACTCAGCAGTTTTGAGTGCTGCTATTATAAATTCCTTTGTGTTCAATTTCGCTGACTTTACAAAGTTCCTTGACTCTCCTTGACTCTCCTCTCAAAGTAATTTTTATGAGTCAGCAATGGAAAATTTTGATATGAAATAATTCGTTTTTCTTGTTGTTATGTGGACCGAATGCCTCCATATTGGGTTCTATGTATGGCAATTATTTTCATTCCCAAAGCTATGTCGCCAATTTCCGAGGCAATTTTGTAGATATTTAGTTCAATGAATTAATAATTTGTATTTAATTAAGAAATAAAGGTACCACATACGATACTATTGTAGGCGTGTATAGTTTTTTTCATATATTCACTAATCTTCTCTTGTTCTTGAATTCCAGAAAGATGAATGACGCGCCCAACCAGCAAAAACTTGTAAAGCTTGATGAGGTTTCAGAAAGAACTGGAGATACCTCACCGGAATCTTCAACTTCATTGGCTGATGGTGGGCAGGATCGTGCGACCGGTTTGGAACCCACCGTCTTGGCTGTTGGAAGACAGACTCAATAATCCAGCCAGGAGCTTTCTACCTCCGCAGGAGTTAAGCGTACGTTTGATTAGGCCAAAGCTGATGATAAAGAGATTCTTCAAATTGTGCACGTAGGTAATATGCACATAATATGTTACAATAGAACTGAGGTGGCTGCAAACATCTCCCGCGTCACAAGCATCTCGGAAGCAGCTTCAAAACGGCATATGGTCGCATCAAGCTTTGAGATCCAATGCACCCTCTGGGTTTGGGGTGCTATCCACCGATACTGACAGTGTGGGTTTTACAGAGAAGGAAGAAGAATCTATGCCTCCTGTTGGTGAATTCCTCGGGGAGCTTACTGGCGAGATAAAGGATCAGTATGGTGACAGCTTATGCGAGCCAAATTCTTATGGGATGAGTTTAAGTACATCGTCAAGACGAAGGATATCAATTTAAACCTTGCAAACCGTCAGATTGTCAATTTAACCTCGCTCAAAGAAGAACCAGGTGTTGAAAATGGTAATAATGACAATGATGGTAGTGTAGTTGATGTTGATGGCGGTGCCGTGCCTTCTCAGCTGATTATAACCATGAACAAGTGTTCTACATATTTTGATTTAATATTTATTGTTATCATTATTAAAGTTTTTTACTGTTTATTTATATTATAAATCATTATTTTACTCATGTACTTGTTTTTAATAAATTATTTCACGCTTCAAATGGTAAACACTCTGGAATTTCCACTGGCCGTTCTCTGGGGACTTGAATGGTTTGCTGACGGATTTATGGGAATATGAATGGTTGGAGGTGGCAGGCCAGATTGTTTTTTAGGCTAAACGTTCCAGCCGTTACTGACTGAGTGGGTCTGTTGGGTTTGAGAGGTGACAGTGTCCGGAGTTGTCTTAAACACAGCTCCCGATTTTTGGGATTAATTTATAGTGAAAGTTTAAAAAATTGGTGTTAAAACAAACAAACAAAAAACTTGCTGCTACGGTTGCGCGCGCGTCCGGCGGCAACGTGCACACAGAAGCATTTGGGATCTTTCACCGGTGAATATTATTATTTGTTGTTGTTATTAATCTTGGTATTATTATTGTCATGTGGCTAGGTCAGTGTTACCAGTTGCTTATACGAGGTCTGATCAAAAAGTTCCGGGACAGATGTATTTATTGCAAAACTAAATGTCACATACCTAATCAAATTTGTCTCCTTCACAGTAGTCTCCTTCTAATTGTAAAAAGTGATTGCAGCGGTCCAACCATTTATTGAAGCACCTGTTATTCTTTCGGAATGTTCTTCAATTCTCGTGTTGCATTTTGTTCGATCTCTGCTACTTCCTGAAATCTTTTTCTCTTGAGAGTGTTCTTCAACTTGGGAAGAGGAAAAAGTCACAGGGTGCCAAATCCGGCGAATACGGTGGTTGGGAAACCAGTGGAATGTTGTGCTTCGTTAAGAAGTCTCTTATGGAGAGTGCAAAATGCCCGGTAAAATGGGCATCAGGTTCATGGATGCTTCATCACGACAATGCGCCCTCTCACAGAGCACTCTCCACAAGGGAATTCTTAACGAAGCCCATTCCACTGTTCCACAACCACCGTATTCGCCGGATTTGGCACCCTGTGACTTTTTCCTGTTCCCAAGTTAAAGAACACGTTTCAAGGGAAAAAGATTCAAGAAGTAGCAGAGATTGAACAAAATGCGACACGAGAATTGAAGAACATTCCGAAAGAAGAGTATAACAGGTGCTTCAATAATGGCTGGACTGCTGCAATCACTGCTTACAATCAGAAGGAGACTACTTTGAAGGAGACACATTTAATTAGGTATGTGACATTTAGCTTTGCACTAAATACATCTGTCCCAGAACTTTTGATCAGACTTTTGATTGCGTCACCTTGCTGCTGGTGGCCCCTAAACTTTTTATTTATATTTATTATTGTGAGATCCTGGTGCCGATGGCACCTGAAGCTTATATTTATGTTTATTATTGTTTCACCTGCTACTGTTGGCCTATAAAACTTATATTTATATTATTACTGTATCATCGCGCTACCGTTGGCCCCTACATCTTATATTTATAATATTATTGCGTTATCCTGCTGCCGTTGTTCCATAAACCTTATATTTACATTAGTATTATTATTATTACTGTGTCATCATTGTGCCAGTGGCCCCCAAACCTTATATTTACATGTATTAACTTTAAAAATTTCTTGCTATTAAAGTGGTGGTCGTTAAAGTTCAAAATATACCGTTACACCATTTCCTAAAATTTTTCTTTATCCTTTTTTAATCAAAAGTCCTTAACGGTTTAAGATCTTATCAGGGATTAAAAGATCTTACCAGGGATTAAAAGACTTATCAGGGATTAAAAGACTTATCAGGGATTAAAAATTTGCTCTACTGGCACTCCCCCTTTTTCCCCTCTGGCATTCCCTTCACTCCACTCAGTGGCACTCCCCTTCACCCCTCATCCCCTTTTGGCACTGACACCCCTTCCTCTCTTCCCCTCTTCGTCGTTTTTGCATCCGTACTACTTAAATGAAATAATTTGTATGCTTCTCTTCCTTTTAGGGAATAACTATTGTACTGTACTTGCTTATAAAAATTTATATTGGGACATTTTTCATTCATGGAAAAGTACTTCACGATAGAGTTGAAGTCTCATATTTAAACTTAGTCACTTGTGTAATATAAATAATTATAAATGATTATTGTTAGTACGTGAACAAATATAGTGATTGATTGGAGTAATTCAGGTGTTTTGTTTAGAAATAATAATATTGTAACAATTTTTTTTTAATGCAGGAAGGAGGGGCAAACTGAAGCACCGTGTATTAAACATATGAGTAATTTTAAAGTTACGAGTAGTTCCAGTGCATATAAACTTGATGATTGTATTTATGTTTATAATAATAATTTCCGTCTGCAATATTATAAACATGCTGTAAATACAGTCTTACAACTGGCGACGCTAATTCGGACTTATTTCAGGATAGGACTATCTCAGATCATTGAATTGATATTAATAATTAATTTGGCTCTTCAATGACACATAAGATAAAAACAAGAGGAAATTGATCGAATCCTTTTTAATTGGAAATGTTGATAGTTCCAACAATGATATCGGTAATTTTTACATCGATCCACTTTTAAATCAAATTTTAGCTCGGGACGCTCTTTTCGAATCTCCCCTGTACCTTTTTTATTTGCTAGGAACATGAGGTTCATGTGCTGTTATCTCCCTGCAACTGTTATTTCATTTAAGTCTTCTTATCTGAACGAAAAGGAGTAGATTTCGAAAAGTTTCGTAATTTTTAGGGCTTTTATTACGGTGATAATTAATTTGCAAGTTTTTAATTTGAATACGAAACCATCCAGAGAGTGTTATGCTATGAAAAGAAGTTCAGTGATGTATAATTATTGGGTATTGCTTGATTTTCTACCCCTACCAAGCTTCACACAAATAACTGACAAGACAGTCAATAGCAAATACACTGTAATATAGAATTATTTCCAGTATAAAGTTGTTTCTGAAAGATTTTCATGATAAAAATATCAGAAAGAATAGTTTTATGAAATATAGAAATATATAAAATGATTCTCAATGTAAATATTGTTTAATTATATTAGTATAAACTGTTTAAATCACAACTTTTGCTATATTTCATGCAAATCAACCATAGATGACTATATGTTTGTATATCATGTCATAATATATTTCAGTATAGATATAGTGTACATTTTAATATTACAAACGAGCATCGTTACTAAACTTACTGCATTTTTTTTGTTCCAGGAACTCCAATTTCGATATGACCAGTTGACAAACACGCCAGTCTGGCCCTCTTCTGGACCCTGATATTGATTTTCCTCCTCTCAAAATGTTTGCTGATGGGACAAGATCGCCATTATATTCAGATGTTATCGGTGTACCGAGGCATTTTATAGAAAGCCAACAAGGTCCTCAACCCAACAGTGCAGCCCTGAATGAAGTAAAGAAAATTATATATTCTAAATACTACCATGATACAGTGTACTGTGTCACACCAGTGGCCATACTGAAACGTTTAGAGAAGGACTGGTCAGTCTTCAAAGAATGCAAGAAGAGAATCATAGCGGGAAGGACCAGTGGGAAGGCAATCACTGAATACAAGAAACTGAGGGACAAATTAAATAGTCTGTATGATGTAGCATCAGTCAGCTCCGAAAGGTTCAAGCAATGCAGAGATGAGTTCAGTGTATCTATGAGTGCCACTGAAACTAAGTATTTACAACACTAGCGTACAGAAAGGAAGATGCAGTGTGACAAGGGAGTCAATCCTGTTTGGTACTGCAATGATGCGGAGGCAACGTCAATGTCAACTATCAGATAAAGGTGTGAACGTAACCTACAGCCAGTAAGTTGTGTCAGCTGTCACTGAGACCGCATCACAGTACATGAAAGAATGTGTCAAGCTCTGTGACTTCATATTGCCAGAACTTAAAACTACTCTCGCTCGATAGTGACGAGTCTATGGTATTTCACAGCAGTTTGAACCTCAATATCCAGTCGAAGAGTAAGCCAGTAAAGTTGATGATGCCCCAGTTACAAATATGGCAATGGAAAGAATATGTGTGAAAGTGGACTACCGTCTGACCAAACTCAAAAATCTTGAAGCAGTGAGCAGGAGCATAATAATGCATCAAATAGAAAAACAGAGAGAAATCGTTGGTCTTATCCCGTAGCTTCTCAGAAGAAGCTAATCATGTGAAAGAGCTGAAACTGACATGGAATGAGAAAATGAAGGAAAATTTCTCCACTTTCGCCAGTGAACAACAGGCTGTGGCGATTGAAAAAGAAAGAAAGCGTCTCAGTATGAAGTAAAAGCTGAAATCAGTTCTGACGAGGTCAACGAGTACCTCTAATCTGAAAGTGATGAGCAAACAAAACGGAAAAGACTGAAGATGGAGGTCCAGTTTGCACGAGAATCTTCTACCTGTCTACCCAAAACTGACCCTTCATTTAGGATTCAGGTGACATTGCCGTCAAAGAAACGACGTGACAAGACCATCAAGGTGTTTGCTATATCCCTTAAGGAGCTCGAGGGGAAAGCGGTTATTGAACCCATCTCTCACTATGGAACAGTTCCAGAGATCACTTGATCGGATAATTGTTACTACACCATAGTTGTTGTTGTTGTTTAGCCGATCAGCCCACCCTGATCGAGCAAGCCGGCGGCACGCAGGTAACCGATCGCCCTCTTCGGAGTGGACCAGAGGTTCAGCGCACTAGTGATGTTGTGTTGTGTCGTTGTTGTGCTAGAGCGGTACAGTCTGTCATAATGTGTTCAATTGTTTGTGGTGTGTCGTGGCACAGGTGGCAGGTGTCGTCTATGGAGTTGTTTAGTCTGTGTTTATATGTTAGTAAGTTGGGGTGATGTCCACATCGGAATCGTGCTAAGTTAACTCGATCCGATCTGCTCAGGCTGATCTCTGACCTGTTAATGGGTGGCGGCTTCGCACCTAGGACCGCATTCGGACCAAGTCGTGTCAGTGCTTTGTGGGTTTGGTGTGTGTGTATGTGTTTTCTGTACTGTATGATGTCTGTGGGGCGTGGTATGGAATGGAGTATTTGGTTACAATGTCTCTCTGGTGTTACCTTAATGGTGCGAGGTGTCGGTGCGTGATTGTACATGTAGTGGCAAGGGTGTTGTGGGTTAGTTGTCGCTGCTGCCATGAATTGTGTTCCCCTCATGTCTAAATGTTCCCTAACTTTCAGTATTTTTGTTTCTGTGTGCAGGTGTTCTATTGGTGTTGTTTGAGTGCATCCTGTAATGATACGAAGTGCGTTGTTTTGTATTGTCTGTAAGGTGTTTATGTGTGTGTTTGAGATAATGGGTGCCCAGCATGGGCTAGAATAGTCCATAACTGAGTGAGTGTGTGGAATGTTGATGTTGTTTAGTGTAAGCTGTGGAATTACCTGGTGTCCTTTTGTGTTGCTTGTAAGCAAGGTGATGGTTGATTTTGTGGGGGCTACTTTGAGTCTATTGTGTGTGAGCCAGTCTTGTATACTGTTTATGTATGTTTGTAGGTTATTTGTAGCGGTGTCGATGTTGTTGTGGGTGGATGTTAGAGTGATGTCATCTGCATATGATGATAATATAAGCCTGTTATCTATGGGTGTTGGAATGTCATGCATGTATAAGTTGAAGAGTGTTGGTGAGAGAACAGAGCCTTGAGGGACCCCGTTCGGAAAAAGCTTGTTTTTGGATGACTTGCCATTAAATGTGACATGTGAGTATCTTCCTGAAAGGTAGTTGCTCAGCCACCTTTTGGTGTTATTGTGCAGGTTTGTGCTGAGTATTTTGTTTATGAGAGGGAAGCGTGGGATAGCATCAAATGCTTTACTAATGTCTATTGTTGCTAATAGTGTACGTTGAGCTGGTCGTCTGGAGTTGATGCCATCAATGATGTGCTGCGTGAGGTTAGTGAGTAATGTCGTGGTTGAGTGGTGAGGTCTGAATCCATGTTGAGTAGGCGATAGTGGAATGTGTGGGTTGGTGATTTGTAAGATTAGTCTTTCTGTTACTTTGGAAGGTGTGCATAGTAAAGTAATGGGTCTATAGGAAGCTGGTTCTGTTGGATTTTTGTTTGGTTTGAGTAGTGTAATAATTTTACCTTGTTTCCATATGTCAGGAATAATACAGTGTTGGTATGAATATGTGCTGATATTTGTGAGAGCTAGTATTCCTTGTGGGCCCAAGTGTTTAAGGTGTATGTTAGATATGTTGTCTGGTCCAGTAGCCTTCGAATTCTTAATGTTTTTGATGATCTTAGTGGTCTGGTCTGTATTGAAGGGTGTAATGGTTGTGTCGAGACTGTAGGTTTTCTTGTGTCTGGCTGTTTGTCTGTCTGCATGTTTCTGGTTGTTGTCTCTGTTTAAGTGACTTATCTTTGCGTAGTGATTAACTAGAATGTTAGCTTGTTGTGTGTATGTTGACCTAGCTACTGTTAAAGTAAAAATGTGTTTGTAAAATGCATATACTATGTTATGCCCATAATATATGATGAGCATATGATTTTACATATGTACAGTTGCGCTCATTATTCGTAGGACACTCTTGAGAACAGATAGCGACACCTGGCATATATTTGTTGTGTGTACTACAAACGGTTGTAATATTTTATGAATGAATGTTTCGTGAGTGAGCGCTGACTGGTTCGTTGACTCATTGCCAAATGTCTTTAGAAAATAATTATTTCCATTCATCAGATCATCACTCTGCTTTACATATTACTAAGGAAACATAAATGAATAATCTATATTATAATAAGAGAGCTGTCCGTCTGTCCGTCCGTCCGTCTGTCCGTCCGTCCGTCTGTCCGTCACACTTTCAGAAATTGTGAGAAAAAATTATGAGAAAAAAATTCAGAAATTGTATTACGGGCGGCAATGTGAAGCTCAAGATTTTCATGACTGTGTTCTTTTCTGTAGTTTAGCAATGGGGGAAGGGTGGGGGTGGGGGTAATGGGGGATGGGTGGGGTAATGGGGAGGGGTGGGGGTAATGGGGGAGGGGGTTAGCCCCAAGTTGCATGAATGGGGGTGATGAGGTTTTGGGAGATACCAGATTCAGAAATGTTGACACAATGTGAAGCTCAAAATTTTCACGGCTGCGTTCTTTTTTTGTAGTTTAGCCTGTCTAACCGTCAGCGAAGCGACGGGAATTGTACTAGTTAAATATAAATTCAAGAAGGGGATATATATTAACAAGGGGGATGTCAATGAAGTGAATGGAAATTGGTCTTGTAAAAAATAAAAGAAAAAAACTTTCATGGTATTGGCAAGCCTGAACGAACTGAAGTTTCAATGTATGAAAACAGAGTCGTTGGTAGGTATTATTGTGCCCTGAGCAAATTCTATGACTTGCACCACCTATCCCCACTCTATTTATTTATTGATTCATTTATTTCTATATTTATTTACATTTAATATTGAACGTAGATTCAGATATTATTTTGTGTTATAACAAAGATAGCCTAAAAACCTGATATATATATATATATATATATATATATCAGTGGCGATTTCTTAATGAATGCAACGCATGCAATGCATGCGTTAAATATGTTCTCTTTTCAGATCTAAGTAAGGATTATAATTGACAAAAATAATTTTCAGAAACTAAAAATAGGCTAAGGCTTCAATCACGCATGTACTGGCTATTGGGCGGTGTAAACAAAATTATGTCTTATTTCATTAGACAATTAAGAACATTTTCTGTACACAGATCGAAATACTTGTAGCTAAAGCATTCACTAATTCAGTCTGGGTACAGAAAAATGTTCTTAATTGTCTAGTGAAATAAGACATGATTTTGTTTACACCGCCTTGCCTTGGGCAATTTTTTAAGGAGACTTCTCACTATCCATAAGATATTTTTTTTGAGCCTCATAGCTAAATTCAAAAGGCAATATGTTTTAAAATATGCTAAGAAAATTTACTTAATATTTTTACTAAAAATAATTAAAAAGCTTTTTGTTCTGATTTTTTTTAATTAATGAAAATAATACGGCATGCATGCAGTTTTATAGGTGCATTCACCAAAAAGTAACATCTGGCAATTCTGACAAGGCTTCTTTCCAGTACCACAGCCGCAAGCACCCACTTGTGTTCGGTGTTCCCTTTTGTGCTTTAGTTATTTTGGATAATCAGTTAAATAAATTATAGCATTGTAGTGCCCATAATGACTGACGATGTGTTTAATCAATTGAAGACTAGAAGATTTTACTCACTCTCTTTTGATGAGAAAAAGCGCATATTGAATAATGGCAGACTGATTCCACATTTGAATTTAAGCAAAGAAAATAAAGGCTTCACTAGGAAATTTAATCCTAAGCTGTATGATGATGTTCCCTGGTTATGTGGAAATATTTCAAATAACAAATTGTACTGTTGGTCGTGTTTCCTATTTTCAAGAGATAACTCTGTGTGGAATTCTGTTAGTCGTGGATACGACGATTTAAACAATTTACATACTGCAATTTCTCGCCATGAAAAATCTCTTGCTCACATAAATGCATTTGTTGATCTTAAAACATTTGGAAAGTCAGAAAGAATTGATTTAATACTCGACAAGCAGAAATCAGTTGCCATTTCCAGACATAACGAAGAAGTTAATAAGAATCGAGAAATTTTGAAACGTTTGATTAGGATAACATGTTTTTTAGGTATGCAAGAATTAGCATTTCGCGGTCACAATGAAGAAGAAAACGCTGACAATAGGGGTAACTATATTGAATTGGTATTTTGTATGGGAGAATTCGATGAAAAGCTTCAAAACCATTTAAAAACTGCGACTGTTTTTAAGGGAACATCATCTGCTATTCAGAATGACATAATTCAATCTACTGTATTAGTGCAGTTATGTTAGAACAAATAAAACGTGAGCTTATCGACTGCATGTATGTGGCGATTTTATTAGATGAAACATCTGATGTCAGCTGTTTTTCTCAACTCTCTACTGTTGTTCGTTATGTTAATAAACATGGAGAGATTTGTGAACGATTTATAAAATTCAATGACGTCAGCAATGATAGAAGTGCAGGAGCGATTTCTGATTTATCTATAAGGCAACTAGGTGAACTGGGCTGTTTGAAAAAATTAGTTGCTCAAACCTACGACGGTGCTGCTGTTATGGGGAGCGATCTTAATGGAGTACAAACAAAGATTAGAGAAACTGTACCAGAGGCTATTTTTCTTCACTGCTACGCCCATAAACTTAACCTTGTTTTATCCCAAGCTGTCGCTGAAATTTCCGAATGTAATAATTTTTTTTCAGTATTAGGAAGTTTGTCATCATTTTTCAGCAGTTCAACTAAGCGAACTTCAATGCTTGACAAAGTTGTTGGAAAGCGTTTCCCTAAACTGGCTCCAACGCGGTGGAACTATTCATCTCGTCTAGTTGAAAGAGTTAAGGAAAATAAAGAAGATATAATAGATCTTTTAAAAAGCATTCTTGAAAACCCAAAGAAATTTGATGAAAAAACAAAAAATAGTGCACGCGGATTGCTTGCTGGTATCGATACTTTCGATTTTAATTTTTTATTAGAAGTATTTTCTTAAATTTTTCCTTTTACTGAATATCTATTTAATGTGCTGCAAACAAAATCTATGGATATTGTGTATAGCTCAATCACCGTTGAAAGCACTATGAAAAAAATCAAACAAATAAGGGATACAAAATTTGCAGATATGTGGGACTTGATAACAGAAAGATGTGGTGAACCTGTATGTAAAAGGAAACAGAGTCTTTCTCCACAAGAGAAGTATAGTCAACTATTTCATGAAATATTCGATAATATACTTCTACAAATGAAAGAGCGTTTCAGTTCAATGGAAAAATTGGAATTCATTGAGCTTTTAGATTGCAAAAAATTTGAGTTCTATGATGTTACTTTCCCAGAGAGAGCTTTTGAATCTTTGAAAAGAAGCTACAATTCATTTTTTGAGTTTCCTCGTCTCCGTTCTGAATTGTGTGTTTTATATTCGCACAAATCTTTTGCCAAAAAGAATGTTGCCGATCTCCTAAAATATCTACTGGAAAGCGAAATGCACAAAGGTCTTAAGGAAATATATAAATTGGCGAATTTGATTCTAACTATACCAATATCGACAGCAAGTGTTGAGCGATCATTTTCTGCGCTTAAAAGAATTAAAAGTTATTTACGGAGTTCCCAAAGTGAAGAAAGGCTATCTAATCTTGCCTTAATTTCAATTGAAAAAAATTTCCTCAAGAAGCTTATGGAGAATCGAGAGTACTTTTACAATTTGGTCATCGAAGAATTTTGCAGGAAAACTAGGAGAGCAGAATTTCAATTCAAATAATGCTTCACAATTATTTAAGGTAAATTTTAAATTTGTATCTTTTTCTTTAGATCAATTCGGTAACTACTATATATAAATATGTCTAATTTTTTGTTCGCATATTTAAGCCTAACATTAAATGAACTTTCCTTCAAAGAGGTCCCCAAAAGTTTGTAAAACACCTTTAACTTGCTAAGTTCTATGTAAACAATATGCAAAGTTTGGGCAAGAGGGTTAGGCGGATGTTTTTCTTCCATTCCATAACATTGCATGCCTGAACAAAAATGTCACGAGCCGCCACTGATATATATATATATATATATATACAGGGTGTCCCATAAGTCCGGCATCATACGAGAAATTCATATTTTTCTATTTCTACAAACCATAATTCATATTTTTCTCTTTCTACAGGCCATAATGTCTGTGAGCAAGGAAGAACGAATCCAGATAATTCTACGCATAGGAAATCGGAGTCAGAGAGAGGCCGCTGCTGAATTTAACAGACTGCATCCAGACCGCGAGCCAATAACAGAGAGTTGTGTTAGCAGACTTGTTGCAAAGTTTAAGGAAACAGGATCCATAGAAGATAAACCACGCAGTGAACCTTCAAGGAGGTCCACTGACGATGATACAGCGACTGCTATCCTGGCTCATTTTAACAGAAGTCCCAATAAGTCTCTTCGGCGATTGTCCGCCGAGACAGGAGTGTCGAAAAGTAGCATCCATCGCATTCTTCAGGCTCACAAATGGCATCCATATAAACTTCAGATCCTACAGAAATTAAGCGAAGATGATCCCGACCGGCGGATGGAATTTTGTGAATGGGCTACGGAACAATACATATTGAGCACGTTCTGTAAATAAAAGCGTTTGTTTTGCCTTTTTTATTATTTTTCCTATGATGCCGGACTTATGGGACACCCTGTGTATATATATATACACATATATATATAAATACATACAGTATATAGTAGCCTACGGATCACCAATTTGTAGTGGCCTAGAAATAGGCTTACTATAGTTGGTGCTACTATAGTATGCGGTCTACCTACGATTCGGCGGTCTACATTTTAATTATAACTTCTTATCTTGTTTACTAATTGCGTGTTTACATTTGTACTAAAATCAATTGTTTGCTATTTGCTTTGAAAGAATTATTAGGTAAAAGTTGCTTAAAACTGATATTTTCGTTAGTTTTAACGAAAATATCACGACTTAACCTAACTAATCATCAAGGGCGTACAGTTGACCTTATCAGGCATTCAATAATTGGTACTACTCTAGTACTATAGTACTATGGGTTCATGTTTACAATGAATGATGTACCAAAGCAAATAGCAAAAAATTAATTTTAGTACAAGTGTAAACAAGCAATTAGTAAACAAAATAAGAAGCTATAATTAAAAGCTAGACCGGCGAATCGTAGGTAGACCGCATACTATAGTAGCACCCTATAGTTTATGAATTAAATTGAAATGAATAATTAGGGGTTGCCAGTTCGAGGCACAGCCCAAACAAACAATATTTAATAAGAGAGAGAAATTACTTTGTTATTTTGTGTTTAATTGACTTACTTACTGACTTATTTCCCATCCGGTTACAGCCGGGTTGGGTCCCTCTAATGACTTCTGTACTCCATCCAGGTTCGTCTGTCTCTCGCCATCGTTGTCAGCTTCTCCATTCTCTCCCCGCGTTTCCGCTCTTAAAGCTCGCCAACCATGTTCTTCTTGGGCGTCCCCGCGGTCTAGTTCCATTCTCTCTTGCGTACATGGCACTTCTGGGCAACTTCTCCTCCCTCATTCTCTCCACATGCCCAAACCATCTTCTCTGAATATCTTCGACTTTGCTATTCACTGGGATCTTAACGTTGGTCCGGTTCCTGATCTCCTCATTGGTCACCCGGTCCATCCATCTCACCCCACAAATCCTTCTCAAACAGTACATCTCAAATGCATTTAACTTTTTCCGCTCTTTCTCTCTCATTATCCAACTTTCAGCTCCGAACAGTACTGTTGGCAGTACTATGGATTCATATAATCTAATTTTTAGTTTCATACTGATGTGGTTGTCTTTCCAGATTTTATCAGAGCTGGGCACCGCAAACTCAAAATCACTTCCGCAATCGCAAATCCGCAAACTCAAACCTTACCTTCCGCAACCGCAAATCCGCAAACTGCTTGCCATTTTTGGTGCCGCAAACGCAAATCCGCAAACGCAAACCATATTTCCAATTTTTACAGTGCTGGGCACTTCCGCAAACACTTCCGCAAACCGCAAATTCCGCAATCGCAATTTTAGCTATAAAAGTATCCAAAACATTAAAGAGGTATAAAAAGTTTTTATATCTTTTTAATGTTTAATGTTTTAGCCTTGTTTTTATTAAAAACAAGGCTAAATAATTTATTACAATAAATCACTATTGTAGAAGAAATAAAAATACTACATATATTGATATATTATATTGAACAAAAACACCTCCTGCAAGTAAATAGTAAATAAATTAAATAATAAATTTAATCATTTGAATTTCAAAATTTTGAAAGATTGCGGAAATTTGCGGAAAGATTTGCGTTTGCGGTCTTAGTTCCGCAACGCAAATTCACTAATTTGCGATGACTTTGCCGCAAACGCAAATCCGCAAACGAAAAACATACTTCCGATTGCGGAATTTGCGGTTTGCGGAAGTGCCCAGCTCTGGATTTTATCCATTTTATTCATTACTGCGTATCCCAGTTTAATCCTCTCCTGCATTGCTCGATAAGTGTTGCTGTCACTGGTAAAGTAGACTCCCAGGTATTTGAATTCATGTACTTGTTCAATTTGGCTGTTTGCAAGGCGTAGATCCACTACTTCATCTATTTTCCCTATTTTCATTATTTTGGTTTTTGCTGCATTTTTTTTCAGATTGTATTTGTTGCATGTTTCTTCCACTCGTTCTATCATTGTAGCCGCCTCTTCTTTAGTCTCCGCCAATAGCACTATGTCATCTGCATACCTCAAGTCCGTGCCGATTTCACCTCCTATTTTGAGGTGTTAATTAGAAAAATAAATTAATTATTTGTTCACAGTGATTAACAATTCTGTATGCGGTAATTGTGCTATATTACAATGGCTGATTCTTAGCATTGAGAAATGGTTTATACAGTAAAGCGTTAAGTGAATATAATAATTACAAGAAACACTAGTTCAGGTAGGCTAAGGAGATATGCGGCAGTGAATACAGACTAATAAGTAATTAAGCCAAATAATAACGGAGGTAATGAAAATATGGTGTTAATACAGTAAACGGATTAGTCAAGTAAAATAAAATACATAAATGAGCAAATAAACAAGCGGACACAAATATGGTAAGATAATTGAATACGGTAAAATAATTGAACAGCCCTACTGTAGTCGTAATAGGAAAGTTAGTTTGCCGGTTGTTTGTATACACTTTTGGACCTACTCGATTAGGCAGAATTTGTGGACTTTACAGCTTTGAATCATGAATAGTTTAGCACGACGAAACAAAACACTGTAGGCCGAGTGAGAGCCTACAAGAGGCTTACCGACCTGCAATTTTGAGGAGATAACTCTGAAGACTGAAGAAGCCTACGTTAAGGTTGACCGTACTGCGTTTCGACGTGGATAACTCTGAAGACTGACGAGGGCCTACGTGAAGGTTGACCGTACTGTGTTTCGACGGAGATAGTCTGAGGACGTATAGACCTACCGGCAGGAGGATGTGTTGAGGGCCCGTTGATAGACTTGTTGAAAGAGTGCCGATCGAATTGAGGTGAAGGATGAGTGAAGCCAGGGCCAGAAGGATGACGACGGTAGAATGATGTTTGCTTCCGGCGGAATGAAAGTGTAGGTTGCCTCAAGTGGTGATTCACTTCGTGTATTGGTGAACTGTTACTTGAAGAACTGAGGTCAGCTAAGATCGAAAGGCGCTACATGAAAGTGGAAATTCAGGAGAATGCATAACGAGCAGGATGAGAGCGATTTTAGTGAACTCGGGCATATATAGGGTCGGAAGACGCGTAGTTTTTCGCGGGCCTTTATGTGAAAAAAAACAGCACAATTTGCTTTTCTCGCCTTGAAGCCATGTGTGCAGTCGTTGTGGTACAGAAGCAACATGATTATATACCAGCTATTGCTTCCTCCTCAGCACCTCCCACTCACTAAATGTGTGTTGTAAAAGCTGGTCTGTTGTTCGTTCCTCCCTTGGTTCCCGCACATTTACAATACTGGCCCATATATTCTCGATGGGAGTCATATCACAGCCCTTACCTGGCCAATCCAGAAGGTCGATATTTCTTTGCTCAGAGAACCAGCGTGTGACGATCCGTGCTGTGTGAATTGGGACCTGTCTTGCACAAAAATGATTCAGAGCAGAGCATATGCGCGCACAGAAGGAAGCATAACCTCTTCGAAAATTTCTATATACTGTATGCAGTAAACCTCCCTTCTATTTTGGTGAGCTCTCCTACACCATACAGATGAATCCATCCCCACATGTTACAAGTGACATGACCGCTACGTGCTTCCTCATAGATGTGCTCTTGAGTATATCGAGTATTATTCCTCCTCCAACAATGAAGACGGCCATGAGATGTGGGGGAAAAGGTTTTTTCGTCGGTAAATATCACTCGACTCCAAAAGTCAAGTCCTTTATCAACATGTTGCCGAGCAAATCCAAGTCTATTTTCTCGATGTTGTTGATTCAACTTCTTGATAGTCGGGGTCTGACTTATCCGTCCACTCCATAATCCTATTTACATCGTCTTGGAGCCTATTTCTATCGTCCTCGTTAAAAACCTTACCGCCTATTTTACTGTAGTATCGTCCGCGAATTTTGACACGTTACTAGCCAATCCTACATCTATGTCGTTAATGTAATTACGAATAGCAATGGGCCTAACACTGAACCCTGTGGGACACCGCTACCTACATCCAACCACCCCGATTCACTACCATTAACAACGACCCTCTGTCTCCTAGCACGAAGCCATTCCTCTGACCAGTTAGCTACCTGACCGCTTATACCGTGCCCTTTAACCTTCGCAATTAATCTCCTATGCGGAACTGTATCGAACGCCTTTTTAAAATCTAAATAAATAACGTCAGCCGCTCTATGCCTATCGTATTCGCGCACTATTTTGTTATAAAATTCTAACAAATTAGTTAAACAAGATCTATGGCGTCGAAACCCATGCTGACTGCTATTAATTAAATCTCTACTTTCTAAGTGATCGATGATACGATCACTAACTACGGATTCCAAAAGTTTACCGACAATTGACATTAAGCTAATGGGCCTATAATTGCTAGCTACTGTGCGGTCGCCTTTTTTAAAAATAGGAGTGACGTTAGCTAATTTGAAGTCTTCAGGAATAATCCCCGTTTCGAGTGACTGATTAAAAATCTTCGTTAAGGGGCCTACGATAACGTCTTTCAAATCTTTCAAATGTCTGGGATAAAAAGCGTCAGGGCCTGGAGCCTTGCTAACTTTTAGCCTATCAATATAATGCGCAATCTCACCCTCGTAAAGAGTTATTTCATCTAAAATAGTCTCGCTACTAAATGGAACGATATCTTCCACGTCGGGGACATTATTTACGTCTTCTACAGTAAAAACTGTTGCAAAAAAGTTATTGAAAATACCCGCCATCGCCTGAGCGTCAGAAGCCAAAGCGCCGTTAACATCCACTAGAGGGCCTATGTTATCATTTATCAGCTTACGATTATTGACGTATTCAAAAAACTTTTTTGGATTATGTTTATCCGCAGCTATAAATATCTCTAATTTACGCTTAGCATTCCTAACTGATCTTTTAACCTGACGTCTAAACTCGATATAGCTAACTTTAATAGATGTATGATCTTTTGAATGACTCGGACACTTACGTGAAATTAAGGAACAATCCCCTTGAAACAGTGAACACTCAGCCTCAACTGAACAGTGCATTTAACAAGAAAATTAACAACTTTTGAAGGCTAATGAAATATTACTTGAACGGTTTCTGAGAGTATGGTCTGATTAAAACTCATAAGCCAAATAATCCTGCAAGGCCTATTGTTAGCTCTATAGGATCTATCTCATATAAGCTGTCCAAATGGCTTGTATCCGTCCTTAATCCTCTCCTGGGCACAATTTCACAATCACACATAAATAATAATGTAGACCTTGTGGAAAAATTAAATAGTATCAGTGTCAATTACAATTTTAGATTGGTGAGCTTTGATGTTACCTCTTTATTTACAAGAGTCCCGGTGGAGGATCTATTAGCTTTTCTCTCGGAAGAATTGGTTAAGCATAATCTGCCATTACCTGTGACTACCATTATAGAATTAATTAAGCTGTGCATAGTAGACTCGAAATTTGTGTTTAATAATGAATATTTTAGGCAGAAATTTGATATGGCTATGGGAAACCCCCTCTCTCCCATTTTAAGTAACTTATATATGGAGTTCTTTGAGTGTAAATTATTAAGGAAGATTCTGCCAAATTACGTTCCGTGGTTTAGATATGTAGATGATGTTCTTTGTCTTTGACCAGAAACTTTAAATCTCAATGAATTCTTACCCAAGCTTAATAATTTAACTCCCTCTATCAATTTTACAGTTGAAATAGAAAAAGACTCATCGATCCCATTTTTAGATGTTTTAATATATACAGTAGGTCTGGAAAAAAGTTTAAGTATAATATTTATAGAAAACCCACTAATAATTAATTAATTGTTCCTATATATATGGTGTCCATAAATGATTACCCTGATTAAAGCATGCTATAACTTTTAAATAAACACTCGTATTCAAACACAGTTTTAATCATAAGTAGATAAACATACAAAGTTTTGATACATAGTTAATGAACTTAATAAGCTCCCACATGTGCACTCCTAGTGGCACGTAAAATGTCTAAACGGTATTCACACTCACGCCACACATTTTCCAACATTTGTGGGTTAACTGTTGCAATTGCATCCGTAATGCGTTCTCGCAATGTCCTGATATCTGGAACAACTGTTGCATAAATCAAATCTGTAACATGACCCAAGAGAAAGAAAACCAGCGGGGTAATGTCTGGTGATCTTGGGGGCCATGGGATTGGCGCGTCCCTGCCAATCCATCGATTTGGAAATGTTAGGTCGAGAGTTTCACGAACAACATGCGCCCAATGAGGGGGTGCCCCATCTTGTTGGAAGATGACAGTTGGCTGCCTGTCCTGCAGCTGGGGGATGGCGTAATTGGTGAGCATATCCAGGTACACAGTTGCGGAAACAGTTTTCTCAGCGAAGAAGAAAGGATCAATTATCTGGTCATGCATTAGTCCACACCAGACATTGATCTTCGGACTGCCCCGAATATGCTCCCTTACGGCACGTGGGTTTTCCGATCCCCAAATACGCACATTATGTCTGTTGACTCTACCACTAAGATGAAACGTAGCCTCGTCTGAAAAGCAGACACGTAACAAGAAGTCATTTTCCTCGTCAATGCTGTTCAAAATGTCAATAACGAATTGTTCATGTTTTGGACGGTCATCAGGCTTCAGTTCTTGAACAATTTGTACCTTGTAGGCGTGTAATTGTGTAACACCTTGTGCACCGTAGACTTCGGTATTTTTAGTTGGCATGAAGCTTGTCTCACCGATTTCCTTGGTGACCGCGTGAAAGCAGTTTAAACGTTTTCCACCGTCCCATAGGAAACTGATGGTCTACCACTGTTCTTTCCCTTTTCCACGTTTCCAGTTTCCAAGAATTTTTTCATCCACGACTTAATTAACTTCACATCAGGTGGATTCTTTCCATACTTTGTTCTGAACCTTCGCTGAACACTGACAGGAGATTTTGTTTCTGCAAGCCACACAACACATTGTGCCTTCTCTGTCACAGACGCCATCTTAACTGAACAGCTACTACAGCGCTCCTAGCGGCGAATGCGGTAGACGAAACACACCAGCACAGAAACTCTATGCGTGTACGAGATCACCTGTAAAAAGAAAACGGATGTAAGATTCGTCATTAAAACATGAGAGCATACTGTTTTCAGGTTAAACATTTATGGACACCCTGTACATTATTATTCGGCTCACCACATTAACGTAACACGAACGTTTTTTCTACTTTGTTCCTAAGATGCTTACGAATTTGTAGCCCAGAGTTCAGTGATGATGAAATTAGTAAAATATATAATATTGCGTTTGATTTAAAATATCCAAAGAACTGCATTGATAAATCTTTAAAAATGGCAAAGAAAACCTTCTACGAGGTAAAAGACAAGACTCCTTATACCACAGAAAATGTCTTACCGTTACCATTTAAAGAAAATTTCCTTGATCTGCCGAAACTGCTGAGGTCTTTTAACGTAAATATCGCTTTCAGAAATTTAGATGTAATTAAGAAGTCATTGATTAAAATCTCCCCTTTAAATGAACAGGGTTGTGTATCTAAAATTCCATGCAAAATATGTAATAAATTTTACATTGGTCAAACTGGCAAGACGCTTGAGGTACGTATTAAGCAGCATAAATACAGTAAAAGAACCGGCCAGGAATCTAACGCCATTTTCATTCACGTAAGAGATACTAATTATCCCATTGACTGGAAAAATGTCTCCAAATTAAGTTTTAGTAAATCCAATGTTATTAGAAATATACTTGAATCGAGTGTGATCAAGAATAATGCTGATTCTGTTCTTAATATTACCCCAGGGCTTTATATATTAGACTCGTACATTGTTAGAAAGGTGGTGTATTATTTTGACCGCATTCTTGCCACTTAATTGTTTGCTTTAATTAAATAAATATTATTTTAATAATTGTTAACATTTTTATTTGTACATTTTAATTGTATTATTTCTTTTATATAGTCTTTATGTACTTGATAGTTTAGTAGACTTTTGAACAGATTATCTATTGGAAAAAATTTTTAAGATTGTTTTTAGATATTCGGAATATTCTGGAAGGAGCACTTGACGACGATTGCACCAATGCACCATGTCTTTTGTTTCCTTAGATTCTTGCCACTTAATTGCCTGTTTTAATTAAATACTATTTCTAATAACTGTTATAATAATTTTTTTTGTGAACATGTTAATTGTCTAATTTCCTTTATATAGTTTTTATGTATTCAATAATTTAGTAGCCTTTAGATTAAGTCATCTATTGGGAAAAAATCTTTAGATTGTTTTATTGTTTTTTAAATTGAGTTGCCTATTGGGGAATTTTTCGCTGGTGTATTTAACTCATGATACTTCGTAAATTCTGTCTATTTCCTTTTGTCCCTGAAAATGTGAATATATTACGACAGCGCTCGGATTTCGTGTTTCCTTTTCCTTTTCCCCTGTGGTTGTTTGCTTATTAAAAAGATCACGTGTTGTTCTGTGATTTTATTGCATATATATATATATATACATTAGGCCGGGTCGAATAGGGGTCAAGGTCAAGATTTTGCTTAGGTACATATTGTGAGGTTGATCATTTTGTAATAGTAGTATCCACACCAAAAATCAAGGCTGTGGGACCTTCGCTACCCCCCCCCCCCTACCGATACTCACTTTTTTCCATATGAATTTGTATGGGAAATAGGCCAAAAATCGAAAATCGTAAAACTCGACCCTAAATATTATTTTTTTTGCTTTCGGATGGCCAAAATCGGGTTCCCCGGCACGAATTACATCAGAATAGACCATTCACCAACTTTTTTTTGCGGTTGGGGGGTAGGGGGTAGTGTCTTAAATCCGGTGCTGACTCATAGCACCGGATATAAGACCTAATATTCATTATTTTTGTTTTTTTCTTTCCAGATTCCTATTTAGGTACCTAGAATGTTAAAAGTTTGTATTAAAATACATTATTTAAAATATCAGTAATAAATAAAATATAGTTAAAATCTTATTAAATTAAATTATGGCTACTAGAAAAAGAAGCCACAATGCAGCCGTCAGATATCCAGCAAAATTTTCATCTGCCATGACGCCAACAAAAGCTGATGTTGTAAGGCACTTCCATTTTATTGTTAGAGAGGAAGAATCTAAAGCACAGGGTAAAATAAGTAAAAATGATTGCTATAACGTAGTTGTTCAAGATATAAAAGAAATTTGGCAAAAATTTTCTTTCCCAACAATTGATACCAAGGGAATTTATGTTAGAGTTACTAGACTTATAGAAGATGCTGATAAGTTAACTAAATGCCCTATGATAAAAAGAAATGAAAAATATGAAAATTTAAAGAAATATGACGAGATGTTTGACATATCTCCATGCCACTGTTATGATAAAGGCATAAGGGATAGAAAACTTTGTAGGTGTGAACATAAAATACCTATTATAGAATGGGAAGTTTTTATTGGTCAAAAAGAAAGAAAAAACCAGTTAGGAAAAATTGATAAAAAACTACTTCAAGTAATTTGAGAAAGTTAGGCAAAATCCAAAAAGCACAGGAAAGGGAAAAGAAATCAAAAGAAAAATTAAGAGAAGCAAGGGAATTTGCATCATCAGAAGTGATAGATGATGATAATGAAAATGAAGATGTCGATTTTCAAGACAGAGAGGACTTAGATTATGAAGAAGACTTAGAATTAATAGAAAATTTTCAAATAGATATACCTATGAAAATTTAGCCAAAACTTCAGAATGAACAATTGCTTCAGATTAGAACTAAACCTCTAGAAATACTAGATTTTCCATGTCACAGCCAAAGCGTTGAACAAGGTATGAACTTAGTAACTAAATCTAGCCAGGAAAGAATTGGTTATATTAATCGGCATAAAATTATTTTAAATACTTTAGAGTTTAGAAAAGAACTGCCTACTTTTGAGTGGAAAGGTCAACGGAAGGAATACAAAAAAACCATTAGTTTTAGGTCAAAAATTTTATTGAATTTCTCTCTTAATTTCTAAATTTCTACGAATAATAGCTAAAAATTTATGTATTAAATTTTTTTTCATGCATTTTTGTATTTTTAAAAATTTTTTCATTAAAAAATAAATAGAAAATTTTATAATCGAACTTTTGTAATAATAAAAAAAATTTCGAAGTAAATCGCAAATTATCTCAAATTTTATGAATTTTCTGAAAAAACTGAAACCGGTAGAGGGGGGTAGGGGTCCTCAGAATTCAAAAATATTTTACCAGGGTGTTACTATGATTGATTGAACCACCTCACACTATGTACCTAAGAAATCAAAAATTTCGACCCGGCCTAATATATATATATATATATATATATATATATATATATATATAGAGATATATATATATACCATTTATATATATACACACACCATATACACCATATATATATACCATTTATATATATATACACCATATACACCATATATATATATATATATATATATATATATATATATATGAATTAATAATTGTATATATATATATGAATTAATACTTACATGAGATACTATTCCCAAGCTCTTGAAGTTTGAACGAACCTAAAACCGTCCTCCAACAAGTTTAAACTTGAAATGATGCATGAGTAAATGATTTGTCTGATTCACAAACAGCATTATACAAGAAATCGAACAATTGCATCATCCTCTGAAAGGTGGGCGGAGTCAATGTGGCATGACTACCGCGTCCTCAAAAAATGAAGCGGGTAGAAAATGATTAGCTAATTAATTAACTGAAAATGTGAAAATCATAGCGACCTCTTATTATGTACTGAATCGACAGATATTTTGCACAAAATCACTTCGCATTTAAAGGAATAAGAGCAGTCATGTGGAGAGTCTAATTAAAAATTAGAATGTTTTGTTTATATTTATTTTATATTTAATGAGAAAGTTTTGGTTATAAGAAAGTAATAGAGATAATGATGTTAACAAATGTATTTGCGATAAATGATGGTTTGTTTATTGAAATTATAAAATACGAATTGGCAACACAACGCCTGAAAACAAGCGGGACGAGAAACAAATGCCCAAAAATGAGGAGTCATCGGCCCGGCTCGCGTTTAAAAAGGTGTCCTTCCGTGTTAGAATGTAATTGTGAATTTAAACTATATTTTTTGTCTCTCTCGTCTTAAGTATTATAATTAAATCCCCCCTCGCATTAACCCGTTTAACTAAGTCTATTTCGGCAATAATAAAGTAGTAAAAAGTGTAATGAAGATTATAATTAACCCCAGTCTCCCTTGAATAACGGTTTCCGACTCGGCCGGCTACCATGCATTTATATACAGTAATGCGAAAAGCGAGTGAAAAGCGTGTAAAGAGAATGATTAATGGTTGAAGAGAAATTGAATAACGAGTAGAAAGTAAAGTAAATAATGAATTATAATAATGAACAAAGGTAATCACGACATTTTTGGTGGCAAACGGTTGCCCTAAAATTACATTTACTAAAAGGCTTTCCTACGGGCCTAATATTTCTGTTAAAATTGTTGATACCGGTATTATAGCATTCATAAATATTCTGTTTCGATTATTTAAATAGCAAAATGCAGTGTACCCCATCTGCAAGTAAATTTCGTTTTTCATTCCTTAAAAATTCATTGTAAATGTAATTCAATATGGCGTCTCACTTTCGAAATTGTGTCTTTGTAATTTTCGCGCGCGGACAAATTTTTTTTTTCCTTTTCTTGGAATCTCGATTGTTTTCAAACCGACTCACATTTGCCCTTCTATGGAGTCGGACCCTGTTGAGACTCAATTTGAATCTGAAATTTAATTTGAGAGTCGTTTGTTTCTTCTTCGCGCTGTTTCTTTCTTTTTCGTTGGGTCAGAGAGACATTTCAAAATTGAAAAATGCTGCCCGGTGACTCATTTATTTTCATATCTTTTCGTTTAACTTTTACTTCTGTCTTACAGCCTGCCTTTTAGCGTTTACAGTTTTATTTGGTGTTTACATTTTCTGAATTAGTAATAATTGTGATGAAAATAATAATAATGATTAGAAAAAAAAAATTTACACTTAATTTATAAGAATAAAATTATTTTAGTGTTTAAAAAGATTGTGGCATACATTTTTTACGGTAAGATTTAAAAAGGTTGTGCGTAAATTTGGGGCGCATTTCTAGGTAATGATATATATATACATAGTAGAGCATTATACGAAATTCAATGAGTAACAAAATTTTTCAGAATTTATTTGGTAGTTTTTGAGATTATTCTTTGACTGGATGTATATAATGGTAGGCTTATTTTATTGTTTAATTACAGGCTTTTAGGGCAAGGCCGAAAGTGGGGTATAATTTTAAGTGTCGCTTCGCTTTATAGGTTAAGTTAATTTTAAAGAGAACATCGAAAAATAATCTTCAAGATACTAATTTATACTGGGTCAAATTCGGACTGTTTAAGTTTATTATGCTTGCCGTATATAAATTGTGTGAGACTTCAAAATAAGCAAAATTTATTAATTGAAATAGAGAAATTGTTTCCGTAAAATTTATTAATTGAAATAGAGAAATTGTTTCCGTAAAATTTTTGATAAACTAATTTTTTTTAACTTTTTTATATACTCATTAATTATATACTTATATATTAACTTATACTTATATATTAATTATATATATAATTATATAGATTTATACACTCATTAATACTCATTAATTTTTGTAGGTGGGCTGTTTTTGTTGTCTATCTTTTTTCTTTTTCATTTTCAAGACAATTTCACGTGATCATTTGTATGGTTAAGCTGTCTTTTATTCTGCAATTAAATTTTATTGTGTTAGGGAGTGGTTTTTTTTTAACGTTTTATTTTGGGTATTAAAAATGAAAAATGTTTTTTTCGTTCGCGCGTTTGCATAGAAAATGTTACAAAAATTGTTTCCCGATGCACTGCAGTTAAATTCGGTTCGGTTAGGAATATTTTTATAGAGGCTCGCTTACAACACAAAGCGAACACTCTTCATTATACAATGATTTTTGTTTACATAGTAGGTTGCGTGTATTTTTGGGTTCATATTATCTGTTCTTATATAGAATAATGATGTAAATTTGTAGTTTCACTTGGAAACGATAAATTATAGGATTTTTTGATTTACAAACCATACTGGGTTTTGTGTTGAAGGAGAGAGTTGTCTCTCAGATGTAATTTGTGAATTGCGAGTTTGCTTCCTATGAAATTTAGCTTTTCAATTTGAAATTAATGTTTTAAATTAATTTTCGGTATTAATATTTAAATTTTTTTATTTAATATCTGTTTGGAAAATTGTTATTGTTTAAAACTCTAGTCGGGTTTACTAATGCAGTTAAAACATTGGTTCGAGTGTTCACCCGGAGATGGAGCCTTTAGATGGCCAGTAACGTTTTTGTGGTGTCTATGTGAGCTTCCCCCAAAGTGTAAGCGGGTTTGTGATTTTCAGAGAATTGATGACATGAAGTTTCTGGGTTTCATTTTGGTCTTTTGTATTTAAATGTATCGATGTGATTTCTGAAGGTAGTTTGAATAATAATATTTGTTAAATTATAATAACGGTTACTATATATGGGCGCTTTATATTTCTACTGTACAGTATTGTTTCGTTGCGTTTCCTGAATGTTAGTATCTTCTCCGATATAACTGCCATAAGTGACCTTATTGGAAGCTAGGCGTGATTAAATGTTTATGAAATTTTTAGATTTGTCATATTTTTCCGTGAATTTGGCCAGAGCAAATTTCTAGTTATTGTTTCGAAGTGAACTGTCGAGAAAATTCGGTAAATTAAATATGAAATGATAATCAATAGCAGTATAAACGTTTCGACTAACTTTTTTTTTCAAAATTTCGAGAGGCTCGATTTGGAGGCAGCTACGTTGGATCCAAATTCCATTCATTGAATTTAGTCGACCCGATAGGTGATCGCTCACCGATGAGAGAGAGAGAAGAGAAGAGACAGAGAAGAGAAACCAAATGTGCAGGGACTTGGCACAGGACAGTTTCGATGGTCTACTGATATTTTTCGGGCAGTAGCTGGTCACGCTGCTCGATGCTTCGCTAAATATGTGTTTTAGCACTCGGTAGGCAAGCCACGAGAGCTTGAACGAGTGTCTAAGGCTTTACTGTCCATATAGACATACAGTAGGTTTGTTGCGAAACTGCCTACGGCGAAGTGATCGTTAGATTATTGACAGTAGAGAGTCTTTCAGTGGGACGTAGGAATAGCAGCGTTCACCGACAAAAGTTGAGATGAGACAGGCGAGTTGATTCATCGACTTCTAGAATTGCAAATTCCGTCCAATTCCGGTGCGTGGTTCCCCTTTTTAGTATATCTCCCCTCTGATCCTTTTAGAATTGGACGTCTCTCTTGTTTTTTTCGCCATTTGGAGAGAGAGCGGAAGCAACCTAAAGCGTGCTGACCTGTTGCATGGTGATGCGAAGTGAGCGAAGTGAACAGGAGCTGCGATTGAAAATTGAAGAAGTCGGTTGTCAGCGTGCGGATTGCGATCTAAACAACGTCAGCTATGAATGTACTGATTATTATGTAATGAAATTATAAGTGAAAGGGTGCGATTATTGCCCATATTTGTTGTTTTTCGTGAAATAGTATGTGCGCTCTGGTCAGTATTTTATATAAACGTTTTCTTATTTTTTCTAGGTTGCACTGATAGTAACTGTATAACTATGTAACTGTATAAATAATTGTTTCAAATGTAAAGCGATCTTTGATGAGGAATCGCTGGAATAGATTGTGAACTTGAAATTTGTGTAACCAATGTTAATTAAATTGTCCGTTAATTTTTTGGCACGTTATAGATTCATTACAGGTTATAAATTTGATTATTAGTGTGAAATGTTAATTTATGCAAATGTTGCGAAAATTATAAAGTTTGTTTTCGATTTTTATAAAATGATACAAAATATCTGATGTGTGGAATTTGTCATTCTAATGATTTCTTGTCTATCTCTAACTTGAATTTGTTAAAGAAAAAAAAATTGCAAAATAAATAACTTTGTTGAATAAATAAATAAATTTGTTAAAAGTTACTAATAAGTTTTCCTTGTGTAAAACTTATTTTCAAGGGGGTGATGCGAGTATAGTAATGTTTAATTAAAAATTAGAATGTTTTGTTTATTTTAAAATTTAATTTAATTAGAATGTTTTGGCTATAAGAAATTATTAGAGATAATGATGTTAACGAATGTATGTGCGATAAATGATGGTTTGTTATTAAAATTATAACATACGAATTGGCAACACAATGCCTGAAAACAAGCAGGACGAGAAACAAATGCCCAAAAATGAGGAGTCATCGGCCCGCCTCGCGTTTAAAACGTGTCCTTCCGTGTTAGAATGTAATTGTGAATTTAACTATTTTTTTTCTCTCTCTCTCGTCTTAAGTATTATAATTAAATCCCCCCCCTCGCATTACCCCGTTTAACTAAGTCTATTTCGGCAATAATAAAGTAGTAAAAAGTGTAATGAAGATTATAATTAACCCCAGTCTCCCTTGCATAACGGTTTTCCACCCCGACCACGCTACCTTGCATTTATATACGGTACAGCGAAAGCGAGTGAAAAGCGTGTAAAGAGAATGAATAATGATAAAAGTAAAGGAAAGTAAATAATTATACAAATGAAGGAAGGGGAATCACTACACAATCATTTTGAAATTTTAGCCCAAATTTTGGACCACCCTAATATATATATATATATATATATTATATTTTTTTTTTAACTGCAAACACGCAGTATAATTAACGTAAAGAACGACGCTTGTATAGGAGAATATTCCGCGCAAGATGAGGAGAGAGAACGAAACAAATGAAAAAATGAGGTAACCACCCGGGAATCGAACCCGGGATCTTCTGATTGCCGGTCAGATATGATAACCATTACACCACTGCGCGTATGTAGGAGAATTACGGCATTTGTTCGAGTGAGGCCCGTGGTGTAATGGTTATCATATCTGACCGGCAATCGGAAGATCACGGGTTCGATTCCCGGGTGGTTACCTTATTTTTTCATTTGTTTCGTTCTCTCTCCTCATCTTGCGCGGAATATTCTCCTATACAAGCGTCGTTCTTTACGTTAATATATATATATATATATATATATATATATATATATGTTAAACACAAACCGTGCATGGAACAAGGAACTCTTCTGGGAAAATTAAATCCACTATAGTCCGAATAAGTAATGGTAAATGACAAATACAATATGACAATACAATAATGTTCTCAGGGAACCATTCTGAGTTTGTGTATATATATATATATATATATATATATATATATATATATATTATATACACACACAAACTCAAAATGGTCCCATGAGAAACTTATATGTTAAACACAGACCGTGCATGGAACAAGGAACTCTTCTGGGAAAATTAAATCCACTATAGTCCGAATAAGTAATGGTAAATGACAAATACCATAGTTTTTCTTTTTCATGATGCTAGCCCGACGTGGGCAACGGGTCTCTCGCAAAGAGGTCCCATAAATATAGCTTCCCTCACCAGCTATCTGCAAAGCAGACAGGATCCAGCTTTGGGACATGGATCTAGGGTTTAAAGCAAGCCTAGTCCCACTACATTCAGAACCTCTATATAAGTAAAAGACTCGTTGCATTCACGTCGGATTGAATAAATCAAAGAAAAAGTGGGTAACTTTGTATTTTTAGCCAAAAAAACAAAACTTAAACCTCAACCGGGACATTGAGCGTCCACTTTTCAAGGCACGTAACACGTCCGTTTAATATACACAAACTCAGAATGGTCCCCTGAGAAACTTATATGTTAAACACAGACCGTGCATGGAACAAGGAACTCTTCTGGGAAAATTAAATCCACTATAGTCCGAATAAGTAATGGTAAATGACAAATACCATAGTTTTTCTTTTCATGATGCTAGCCCGACGTGGGCAACGGGTCTCTCGCAAAGAGGTCCCATAAATATAGCTTCCCTCACCAGCTATCTGCAAAGCAGACAGGATCCAGCTTTGGGACATGGATCTAGGGTTTAAAGCAAGCTATATTTATGGGACCTCTTTGCGAGAGACCCGTTGCCCACGTCGGGCTAGCATCATGAAAAAGAAAAACTGTGGTATTTGTCATTTACCATTACTTATTCTGACTATAGTGGATTTAATTTTCCCAGAAGAGTTCCTTGTTCCATGCACGGTCCGTGTTTAACATATATATATATATATATATATATATATATATATATATATATCGGCTATTGATTGATGGCGTGGAAAACGCAATTTAATAATAAACAGGAACAACAGAGAAAAAATAAACATCCTTCAAGGTTTAATAGTACCAACGTTTCGGAATGCACTAATTCCATCTTCAGGGCTAAAACAATAAAATGCCAAATCACATACAAAATAGAAATTGCTTAATAACAATTTAAAATAAAGTTAAAAATTATAAAAAGTAGTTAAGAAAATGTAAAACATTAAAACTAAAAGGTAAATAAATGTGAAGTTAAAAAGTTACAATTATAAAAAGTAGTTAGGAAAAATATAAAAGCATTAAAACTGAAAGGTAAATAAATAAAATAAACTAGTACTTTAACCAAAACATAGCAGATCTACCGATGATTCGTCAGAATTTAGGTCTGGTTTTAATTTATAAATAAACAAAGATTCCATAATTTTGAGCTTAAGGTCAGAACTTCCGGCAGCAAGTACAGCGAAATTAGACTGTGAAATTGAGCGGTTATTGTTGTGCGAGTGATTACGTACGAAAGAATTAGGTGGTTTGCCAAGAGGGAAATTTGTAAGGACCGATTTACCGAGATGTTCATAAATATGGGATTTTAAATGTCTTTTAGTTTTGCCTATATATGACCCCATACAGTGGTCACACTTGTATTGGTAAACTATGGGTGACTTAAGAAGTGTAGGAATAACAATATAATTTTTGTACATAGTTGTGGGTAGAATTCCTTGAGCAATTTTAAGAGTTTGTTTCTAATGCTAAAACTTGAGGTTCCCATATAAGGCAAAGTGAAATACGGATATCTTTGGCGACTGTAATTAAGTCTCTAGTTGTAGGGTTTATTAGTCTATTTAAGGTTCTGCCTATTGTAGTCTCCACCAGTCTAGAAGGGAAATTATTCTTGGTAAGGAGTTTTCGGATGAAATCTAGTTCATTGTGTAGTTTAAAGTAATCTGAACAGATATTGAAAGCTCTGTTAGTCAGAGTCGAAACTAAATTTCGTTTGAAACCTAAAGGGATAAAGGAAGAAAAGTTCGTCGTAAGATTGGTGAATGTCCGCTTTCGGTAAACGGAAATTTCAAAAGAGGAATTAGTTTTCATTATCTTAATGTCCAAAAAGGACAGAGAGCTATTAGATTCAGCTTCTTAAGTAAATTCAATATTAGGGTGCTTAGAATTAACATAATTACGAAACAAAGGGATATGGTCTGGTGATTTGAACAGAAGAAAAGTGTCATCAATATATCTTCTATAAAAAACGGGTTTGAAGTTGGGAGGACACTTATTCAGACATTTTACTTCATGATGACAAAGAAACGCGTTAGCTAAGGTGGGACCAAGAGGCAGACCCATTTGAACACCTTCAGTCTGTTTAAAATATTGACCGATGAATATAAATATAAGATCTTCCACGAAAAATTTTAGTAGTTCTTTCATTTGACCTCTATTAAAACCCTGCACAGTATCAGTATCACATTTATTTACCTCTTAGTTTTAATGTTTTACACTTTCTTAGCTACTTTTTATAAGTTTTAACTTTATTTTAAGTTGTTATTAAGCAATTTGTATTTTATGTGATTTGGCATATTATTGTTTTAGCCCTGAAGATGGAATTAGTGCATTCCGAAACGTTGGTACTATTAAAACTTGAAGGATGTTTATTTCTTCTCTGGTGTTCCTGTTTATTATATATATATATATATATATATATGTTATAATTTGATTTATCATCGAAGTAAAGCCGTTCCCTGGTGACAATTATTTTTATATACTTTTATTCATTCAATAATTCACACACTAGTGTATGACTAATTTCCTCCCGAACGGAAATCACACGCCAGTAACGCAGCCGGATTCTTTGATTGCACCTGGGAGACACAATGGATTGTGTGACACTCGCTCCCCCAGAGTTCCTAGGTGACGTCAACCGCTAGCGTGGTGGCGTAGGCAAGTTCCGTTCCTTTGAATATAAAAGATAGGGCTCAGCGCCCTTACAGCAGATTCCGAGGAGACGGGTCTCCGGGCTGAAATGGCGCGTTTCAGTCCGTTAGCTGGAATAGGGTTTTCAATTGGGGTCTGACTGTAGGAAAAGGCAGTAGACTTAGGAATTGACTCATATATTCAATATTAGAGATTCAGAACGGACTAGGTAGAGAGCCTCAGAAGGGATCTCCGGGGTGAAGGGTGCATTTCATCTCGTTAGGAAATTACTTTGTATCGGAAACTTGGGTTTCTGACCTGTCTGTAAGATTGACAGTAGACGCAGGCAATATTTAACGTATCTTTACGCAATCTTCGAGTTAAGGATTAACTAGTATTACACTTATAAACTTTTAGTGAAGAAATCAGTCTATAAGCTTTCTGTGAAAAGAAAAACGTTTGATTTAGTGTAACTGATTCAAATCCCTCTTGCTAAATTTGAATATTTCTATTAACACTCTAGCAACATTGTTAATAAAAATGTTCTTGAGTCTGCTATTATTCAACTTACAAATAATTTTAACATGAGCCAGGTTCTTTTTCCACTTGATCCTGTTGTTTTGAATTCGTTCAGAACGGATTTAGACAAGAAGGGCAACTGCTAAAACTTTAGTAGTTTTCACTTATAAATTTGTATGCTCATCTTACAATTTTTATTTTTCAATTTATTTTTATATTTTTTATTTTTTGTGACCTATAAATAATTCAGGCATTATCTATAAAATTGGTTGTAAACAATCCACTTCAACCTGTTGTTCAGAATTCGTTCAGGACGGATTTAGACAAGAAGGGCAAAGTGCTAAAATTGGTAGTTTTTCCTTACAAATTTGTATGCTCTTCCCACAATTTTTATTTCTATATTTATTATATATATATATATATTGTTTGTGACCTATATATAGTCGAAATCTTTATTTACTTCAGTGTTCCTGAGGATGTCATTAGACGAAACTGCTTGAGCACTATTCTGTGTTTCCTTTCCTTCGTGGTTCTTTTCATCATAAATATTTTTCACGTGTTACTTTTGTGAAATAATTTTCATATATATATATATATATATATATATTTAATATAAAAGAATAATTTTTATATTCCCTTTTTTTTTGGATTAGAAACTATTGACGGATTTAAAACTCTATTGCAATGGGGCCTTTGGGGGATTAAAAGGGCTTAAGTAAAGTTCACTTTTCAGTACCACCAATCATCCCTTCAGTATGAGTGTCATCCTTCACCCCCCTCATCGTCAGTGGCACCCCTCTTCCACTGAGTGAATGACCTGTATTTTTACTAAGTTTAAGTTTAATAGAGTTTAATGGCGTTTTCTTTTCTCGGGATCTTTCCTGGAAAGATCACATATACTCTTTTTCTAAAACAGCTTCTAAGAGGTTAGGTGTGCTGTACCGCCTCCGCGTTTTCTTCACCCCGACTCAGTTCCTGTCTCTGTTCAAGGGTCTTGTTCGCCCCTGTATGGAGTATACTTCTCACGTGTGGGTTGGCTCAACGCACACAGCCGTACTTGACAGGGTGGAATCAAAGGCTTTTCGTCTCATCAATTCCCCGCATCTTACTGATTGTCTTCAATCTCTCTCTCTCTTCGCCGCAATGTTGCTTCACTCTCTCTTTACTATCGCTATTATAACGGACATTGCTTTTCTAAAGTCTCTAACTGCATGCCTCCTCCTTTAAGAGAGCACACGCAGTACCAGACTTTTTACACTTTCTCATACCTATTCTATCCACCTATCTAATGCAAGGGTTAATCGGTATTTTCAGCCTTTCATCTACTCACCCGGTCAACTCTGGAACAATCTTCCTCAATCCATCTTTCCTCCTGTCTATACCCCCCCCCCTTCTTTCAAACGCAGAGTATCCAGGCATCTCGAAATCCCGGAACTTGATTTTGGCTCTCTTCTTCTTCTATAGGAGGGGCGCTTTTTGCGGGCATTCGCCCTTGGCCCCTCCTTCCTGCATAAAACAAAATTAATGGTGACTGATCATTGTAGCAAATGTGATAATATATTTTAAAGGTGGCTTCTTTTGGCATTTAATTAGAAATAGACAACTTAGATTATTAATAATATATTAATATTTTCTTTTTCTTTTTCATGAAACATTTTTATTATTCTAATAACAAATAGTACGATTGCTGATGGAAGCATCTTAAGAGACTAATAGAACTATTAACTCAACCTACACATTCACTTTAGAATTGAAAAGTTTCTGAAAGGAATCTTGCTCACCCCTTTGCACTTCTTTTCTTTGAAGCCTGGCTGGAGCAAAGAAGGGACTGAAGGGACTCATCAAGGTAAAATTAATTAATTATTATTTCATTTATTATAATCACATAGGTCGATATATTAATTTAACTCTTATACGAGGATTATTTTTTTATTTTTAAGCTTTTATAAGCAGAAGCTTGTTAGGAAGAGCTTCCAAGTTTTTCTTTTATGTTCTTCTAGTGAAAGCAAGCCAGGCCATAGGCACTTAAGAATAACTAGGACCATTAGAGGATTGGCAGATCTCCATAGGTTTTAGATGACTGAGCCATAACAGTTCTTGTTCTAATTAAAGAAGCTCTGCTTGGATGCACTTTTTTCACAATTATCAGTAATTGTACAAAAAGCGAAAGCTATTGCATGAGATGAGCTTCGCTCAGATTGTGCCTCTTCACATGCGCGTGTGGTGTGTTAAATTACCTATGTTGTTTGCTCCTAAACAGTTACTGCCCAAAGTAAATCGATCATTGGTTGTCGTCATATGAGTATTCATGCTTAAAACATTCGTTCTCAGACTATAAGTGCCTAAAATGGTTAGAGATTAGATTAAGTTTTATTTAAATGATTAATACTTAAATAATTAGAGCCAAGATAATTAATGCCTAAACAATTAGTGCTTTAAAGTAAACATGCGCTGTACTCGTTAGTGGTGGTATTATCTACCATTAGTGCATAAATCAAACTGGTGATGTGCCAAAAGCAGTGGTATTATCCACCATTTCGAAGTTATTAACATTGCCGACATAAGTGCTTGTGCTACATAGTACCACATAATATCTGTGTAATTAATTATTAATTAGTGAACCGTATTTTTTCATTAAAGCCATTTGCAGTAACGAGATTGTAGAAGTTAGCATTAATGTTAAAGTTTATTTTATCGAGATAGATGTTTAGATCTCCAGCAATGATGCAGTTATTGTTGATATAATAAGAAGTTAAAGTTGTATCTATGCTCGCAATAAAACGATGGCACGTTACCATTTGGTAGTCGGTAAATGCCTGATATTAAATAGGAAATATTTTTTATATACACCACAACTGCTAGGGTTTCAGAATGATCATTTATGCCTGTCAATTGTTCAATATTCTTACTATTATGAGTGGTGTCTATATAAATGCTTACTCTGCCACCTCTGTTATTATTTCTACATATGTGGTGGCTCGTGTAGCCCGGTATATTAAAAAATTACTTATTAACATCATTTAACCATGTTTCGGTCAATATGATGCATGTGAATTTCTACTGTAACAACTTTATATTGTCCGTCAACTTATCAAAGTGATTTGGAAGGCTTCTGATATTTAAGTTCAAAATATATGTTTTTGTTAGTGTCGCTCTTTTAAGAAGGTATCCACTGACACATAATTGTTATTCATTGTATTTTGAGACTCACTGATTTCATTCACAGAGCTAAGAGTACGTAAAGTTAAGAAAAGTTATAAAGAGTTAAGAAAAGAGATAAAAAATAAAAAATAAGAATATACCTCACACATACAGATTGTATATATATATGGGCTGAATTTCACAATTAAACACGTGAAATGAATGAATGATGCAAACCCACAAGGAAAAAGAAAAACGCTTTTCTTTTTCCTTGTGGGTTAGCAGTATATATATATATATATATATATATATATATATATATGGGAATTAACTGAGAATGGTTCCCTGAGGTTTTTTATGATACACACAAACCGTGCGTGGAACAAGGAACTCTTCTAGGATAATTAAATCCACTATTTGTCATTTACCATTACTTATTCGGACTATAGTGGATTTAATTATCCTAGAAGAGTTCCTTGTCCCATGCACGGTCTGTGTGTATCATATATATATATATATATACATTTCAACTGCAAACAACACACAGTATAATTAACGTAAAGAACGACGCTTGTATAGAAAAACGTTCCGCGCAAGATGAGGAGGGAAAACGAACAAATGAAAAATGAGGTAACCACCCGGGAATCGAACCCGGGATCTTCCGATTGTAGTGGTTATCATATCTGACCGGCAATCGGAAGATCCCGGGTTCGATTCCCGGGTGGTTACCTCATTTTTTCATTTGTTCGTTCTCCCTCCTCATCTTGCGCGGAACGTTCTTCTATACAAGCGTCGTTCTTTACGTATATATATATATATATATATATATATATATATATATATATATATATATCCCCGCAAGGGGGTTCTAAGCTCGTGCTCTTGAGTGCTCTTTGTGCTCGTTTGTACGTGCTTGTTCCTGGAGGTTTCACGTGCGCCCTCCCGGCCCTAGCACCCAAGGATGATGGGGCTCGACCCTGCAGTCCTTGTCATCCTTGGTCTTTTTCCACTTCGACTGTCCCCTCCACCCTTTCTTTTTCCTCTGTCATTCCTCTCCCTTTTTCTTTGTTTTTCCGCTGAGATATGCCCTTTTAAATAGAGGCGAATCGGTTCTTCCTGAACTTAAAAAAATAAAAAATATATATATATATATATATGAAAAATTATTTCATATATTAGTGGTAGACCGGATGTCAGTTTTTCAATATCCGCGGATGCGGATGCAGATATTTAGTTAATCTATTAATATAATATAGAATTATGAATATATGACATAATTTTTCAAGTTTCGTGATATTACTATTATGGCAGGGAATGCATAAGAATTAAAATTAATATTAATGTTTTCATTATGATAAAAATAATAACTTTTTCAAGAGTTTCAGCCACAGAAAATTCAGTGAAACAAGTTTCATTCAAATTTCTGCGTTACCAGGTATTTATATTTTGAGGTTTATATATTTGTTTGTTCATTAATAACACTGGGTAACAAAATTTGAAAAATTTTCTGTTTATTGTGATTTTTCTGTCGTTTCTTAATGATTTCGGGGCGCTGATTCCAGAAATGATATTGGTTTTGTTCTATCATCAACCGTTTCAAAAATATAGGTTATCACACTTTTCATATGGCAAAGTATATAAAGAAGGCTAACATAAATATTTTCTGAAAATAAAAACACTATTGGAAATTAATGTTTATTGAGCCAAAATTGTTTGACAAACCCAAAATGGTGCAAAGGATATAATATATATCATGAGGAGAACCGATAAGAGAATAACAAGCCTCGTTATGCAGTGTGCGTTCCTTAAAAATGCACTGAAGAACGCGACTTCCGCGTATGAACATTCTTATCCTTTCTGATCAGCGACCATACGTAGTCTCCTATCATGGAAGCATCCCAATAGCCCTGGTACCTTTTCTCCATCGTTTGAATAACTTGATGGAATCTTTTGCCATGTTCTTCACTCACATCGCCCAGGTTATCACGAAAAAAGTCTAGATATGAATGCAGCTAGTGTAATTTTAAAGACATACGGCACCCAATTTTGCCATAGCACTTTATCAAGTTTGACACTAACTCCTTATAGTTTGGTGCTTTATGGTTGCCTAAAAACCCACGAACCACATCATGGAAAGCACACCAAGCCTCTTTTTCGATCGAGTCATCTTGGCTTCAAGGTTCTTCGAATTCAACAGCGCCTTAACTTGTGGTCCTACAAAGATGCCAGCCTTGACGTTGGCCTCAGAGAGTTTAGGGAACATGACCCGAATCTGTTGGAAAACTTCCCCTCCAAAATCTAACGCAGTTAAACTGCTTAATTAGACCCAACTTAATATGGAGAGGTGGTAGCAGAACTATGTCAGGCTTCACAAGAGTTTCCCTGAGTACATTGTACTTTCCTGGTTGCAGTCCTTCACGTGGAGGCCACTGAACTGTTTTATATTGCTCAGTTGAAGCCCTGCTATCCCACAGGCAAAGAAAACATGAATGTTTAGTAAACCCTCCTTGTAAACCTAACAGGAAACCAATCATTTTGAAATCACCACACACGTCCCAGTTTCGTAGTCCTCTTTCATTTGAACAGAATGTGCAACTGGTATAGATGGATATTTGTTCCCATTGTGGAGTAGAACAGCTTTTAAACTCCGAGTTGAACTGTCAATAAACTGGCGCCACTCTGAGGGTATATGTGTTAACCCAATAACTGTGAATAGACCATTAACCTCGCTGCAATAACAGAGAGAGCCATTGACATCGTAGAACCTTGCAAACTCTTCATGCCGCTTTCGGTATACAGTGATCTTGCAGTCTTCTCCAAGCAAATTCCACTCTTTGAGTCTGGAGGTCAGAAGCTCAGACGCTGATTTCGTCAAACCCAAATCTCTATTTAAGTCGTCCAATTCCGTCTGATTCGGAAAGTGAGGGTTTGTACTGAAAGTTACTGTATATTCTTCATCATGACTGTCCTCACCAGCCGACATCTCAGATGAGCTAGCTGCATCTTCATTTTCAACCTGCAAAGCAAAGAAACAAAATATAGGCATAGCTATATATGTAGAAGAGCATCAGCACTAAGAAAAATCGACACATAATGACCCACAGTCTGTAAATACAGAAGGTAAAGTAATGGATAGATACCTGTTCTAGTGGACGTGGTATTAGAAGACCTTCGCCATATGGTACAGGAGCTATGGACGACGCTATGCTTGGATACTGAAGAGTCTGCCTTCCTTTAACTTTCCTGTACTTAGAAACATCTATCATGCAGTAGTAGCAATCATCGTGGTGGCTCTTTGGTTCTCTCCATATTCTGGGTACCGCAAAGGGCATTACCTTGCGTACTCCCCGCAGCCACCCTTCAAGTGTGGAGCGGCAGCTTCCACAGATCACATGGGGTGCCAAGAGCTTATCTTGGTCACCCATAGGTGATACGCGAACTTGGTGCCTTTCACAATCTTGTGCGATACTTGCTTGGGGCCTATGTAATACCCACAAACGTAGCAGAAAATATCCGGCGAGTGTTTATTACAAGCTCTAGATATAGAGAGAAGAGTTATTAAATCTGCAACAGATTCCAGATTCCAGAAAAAGGATGTATTCAGAACACTGAAATAATGTTCGCAATAAAAAAGGATCGATAACACTCAAATCGTCAGCACAGAGAAGCACAGAAACACAGTACCTCAGTGCTGGTAACCATCAGACAAACAACCTGCTTTCTTTGTGTGCTCACACTTACTGACTTCTCAGACTCTGCGCTCTTCTTTATATAGCACAGTGGAAGTTTCGGGCAATTTCTAGAGCAAGAAACTGTCAACGAACATCCGGATTGTTGTCAACAATTCCTGATTATTCTGATATTGCTCCGCCCATAATAACATTATACTGGTAAAACATGAAAAATGGGTTATCTTTGAAACCATTGATGATACACACAAACCAAGGCCAAATTTGGACTCAGCGCCCACAAATGCATATAAAAACAAAAAATTCTACATAAACAGAATCAGTGTTACACGTTGTAATTAATACTTTACATGCAATGTGTATGACTGGGCCTTATAAGCTACTTTATAAGCTAATTTAATTGTAAATTGCATAAGTTATTAGAGGTAATATCCGCATAACATCCTCAGTCAGAAGTGCGGATGCGGATGCGGATTTTAAAAATGATGCAGATGCGGATATCTGGTCCACCACCTCATATATATTATACATGTTATAATTTAATTTTTAATCGAAGTAAAGCCGCGTCCTGATGACAATTATTTTTATGTAATTTCATTTATTCAGTAATTCCCAAGCTACAGTATGTATGACTCATTTCCTTCCGAACGGAATTCAAACGCAGTGACGCAGACGGTTTCTTTGATTTCACTTGGGAAAAACAGATTGTGAGAAGCTTGGTTCTACAACGTTCTCAGGTGACGTCAACCGCTTGCGTGGTGTCGTAGCCAAGTTCCGTTCCTTTGACTATATAAGAAGAGGATCAGCGCCTTTAAGGCAGATTCCGAGGAGACGGGTCTCTGGGCTGAAATGGCGGGTTTTGACTCCGTTAACGGGAATTGCTTTTGGAAATTGGAAGATTAATGGGTTTTTAATTGGAGTCCGACTGTATAGGGAAAAAAGGTAGTAGATTAACAACTGACTCATACAAGCCTTTAGACTCAGAACGGACAAGGGTGTCTTAGAGGGGTCTCTGGTTTATTTAATATCTTACAATGAAGAAGTAACTAATATTATATTTATGGAACTTTTATTATTATTATTATTATTAACTCTGTTCTGTGTAAAAGAAACATTTGATTCACTATAATTGATTAAACTTTATCTCGTCTATATTCAAATTAAAAATCGCATAAGCCGTTGTGTTTTTTTCTACTCTTTGAACTTTGATAACTAGAAAAAAGAAAATCACGGGCCCACACAGTACTCCGCGATTGTGGGAATACGAAGAGTGAACTATTTCTGCATCCAGGAGTGCTTAAGTAGTACCCTCTCTCGAGTAACATCCTGACTTTGCTCGAACTCGGGGAGAGGCGTATTACATATATATACACAGGGTGTTCATAGAGTCCCTATCTATTTCAATGAAAACGTAGCAAAAAGGGTAAAATTCAATAACAATATAATAGAAGGCATACATTTAATGAATACTTAAGCATATGATTCTACATGAGCACCATCAGTATCTCTACAGAGTTCGAATCTGTCAGCAGCATTGCGGAACACATTTTGGAGCATGACAGGGTTATTTTTGTAACTGCTGTTACAATACGAGCACGTAAATTTTGCAGAGCTGTAACCCTCGTTTGATAGACGTTTGATTTGATAAAGCCCCATGCAAAGAACTCCAAAGGCGTTAGGTTAGGAGATAGAGCCGCCCAGGGCCTGTTGCCTCTACGTCCGATCCACCGATTTCGAAATCGTTCATTTAGGTACTCCCGAACAATGTTTGCGTAATGACAAGGTGCCCCATCTTGTTGAAAGACGACGGTGTTTAAAATGCCATTTGAATGAAACTGAAAAATTTACGTGCTCATGTCGTAAGAGCAGTTAAAAAAATAACCCTGTCATGCTCCAAAATGTGTTCCGCAATGCTGCTGACAAATTCGAACTCGGTAGAGATACTGATGGTACTCATGTAGAATCATATGCTTAAGTATTCATTAAATGTATGCCTTCTATTATATTGTTATTGAATTTTACCCTTTTTGCTACGTTTTCACTGAAATAGATAGGGACTTTATAAGCACCTTTTATATACACACCTTGGCATGGCTTGGCTTTGCTTCTGCCTGAATTGGTCACTCTGAAGAAGGTCAAGCTTGTCACTCCACCTTAGACCTAGTGTTTAACGTGGAATCCGAACCACACCCCACCAGCAGCCCAGCGTCTTAACCACGAGGCGACCCAGGGCACCCATTTACCAACCAACCAACTTTTTTTATTGTGTGGAAGGATGAAGAGCTGGATTTTACTGCGTGCCACCTGCCATCTCCGGGTCTCGATTCCGGGTCGATGGATGTAGTCAGCGACGCTAACCACTGCACCACCAAGGCGCATACATATACACATACATACATACACATATGTTAACCCTCCGTCTATGGCCTTGGTCGGTTCGAAGTTGACGGGGATTCTGGTTAGTTGGCAGCAACGGATTTGTTACTCTGGAGTAGCTGGTACCGTATAGGGAATCGCAGTAGTCTCTCTTATACTACTCTCCGATTTCTTCTTGTAGTGGATCGGAGGATTCTGTGAAGCTGATTAAATTCTCTGAAGGTTCCCCGATTATTCTTGTAACGTATCGGGAAATTATGGTTTCTCTATTTAAGAAAGACTAAGTTCTCTGAAGACAGCAAGGCTCGAAGGAGAAGATAGACTTTCTCTTACTGTAGTTTACTGCTAAAATGTTAGATCTACCTCTAAGTTAGATTTGTCAAATCAGAAAAAAATTTGAAAAATTACATGGGTTTATATACTCAAATTTTGTGGACATCATTATTATTTAATGTTGACTTGTTTGGTTTTTATTCTCAATAGGCTGCATGATTTTTGCACAATATTTGAAGACAGGATAAATATTTTAGCTGTGGCAACGTCTAAACAGATAAGCAAGTTATTTGAAGATGAAACCATATTTACAGATCTGATGTTATCATCATCTGCCGAGTTAACTAAAACTGGAAATTGGAATATGCATTTTATTATAAATTACACTTAAACATGCATATGAGCAAAAATTAAAGGCTTAAGATTTAAAATTAAATGTTAAGCAAGACATGACTTCATCTTTTATAACGAAGCGAGAATGTATACAGAAAATGAACATTGCAGAATTTAATCAGGTTTCATTATTAAGCCAAATCTAAAAAAAAGATTAAGTAATTTAAAAAGAAACAATTTACCAATTATTTGGCAGAAATAAAATAGAAAGCAAATAAAAAATTTATCCAAACTCGCGTTATGCGATTTTGGTCTTTATGTAAAAATGAATATCTGAATATAAAGATTATATAAATATAAGGATTATATGAAGATAAGGATTATATAAATATAAGGATTATATGAAGACAAGGATTATATAAATATAAGGATTATATGAAGATAAGGATTATATAAATATAAGGATTATATGAAGATAAGGATTATATAAATATAAGGATTATATGAAGATAAGGATTATATAAATATAAGGATTATATGAAGATAAGGATTATATAAATACTAGCTAAAGTGGGCCCTACGGGCCCATTTAGCTACGCCCGTGGTGCTGGGGCCTTTGGCCTCAGTAATTGGGAGCCGCAGGCCCCCCCAGTTACCGGGGAGTCAATTATTCAGTCAATAAAACTATAGAAAAGAATGCAGCCATAAAAATCTTAAGCTTCACAAATCTTGATACAATGTTTATTCTGTAATGGTTGCAGCACCAGTATGAAAGTGCATAAAAAGAACTCATTTGGTAAATTTTTGAACTTAGCCGCAGATTAAATTTCGGCTCAAAGCTGAACGCAAAAGCAAATATTTTTTACACTTTTTAAAATTATAATTAAAAGTAGAATTCATTACGCCTTTTTCTAATGCATTAAAATACAAATATCGCCCATATATATCAAGAATCTTCTTCTCTTTTCGAGCGTGACAGACTGACAGACATTCCTGGGTGTTTATAGTATTAATAAGGATTATATAGATAAGGATATATATAAGGATTATATATAAGGATTATATAAATATAAGGATTATATGAAGATAAGGATTATATAAATATAAGGATTATATGAATATAAGGATATATATAAATGGATAGATAAGGATTATATAAATATAAGGATTATATGAAGATAAGGATTATATAAATATAAGGATTATATGAAGATAAGGATTATATAAATATAAGGATTATATGAAGATAAGGATTATATAAATATAAGGATTACATGAAGATAAGGATTATATAAATATAAGGATTATATGAAGATAAGGATTATATAAATATAAGAATTAAATAAGAATTATACGAATGAACATAAGAATATAGGAATTGTTTATTGTTCATTTTTACGGGCTCTCCCCTCTAGAATGACATTAATACAATAATATAACATCCTAACTAATTCTAACTAGATGATAACTAATGGGTTTTTTATAATACAGGTTTATATACACAACATAAGTCGAGGTGGTTAAGTCTAGTTCAGGCAGTATGAGGACACATTCTTGGCCGTGCATAAATAGTTTGACATAGTACAATTTTTTTTTTTGCCATTGCGAGAATAGTCTTTCTACTAAAAATATACCGAGGATAATAGCACACACAATAATGATACTAACGGCAGATGTTGAAAATATTGTTACAGGTTGTTGTAGTATTTGTAAAAGATTATTCTGGTTATCATCTGAAATTTTAAAACGACTCAATTGATCATTCCATTTAGGGGCATGAAGTCCTGGAATGATGGTTACTGGTTTCATGGGGGAATTCAAGATTTCTATAGTAGGTTTGAATTTAGCTTCAGACAGAAAGCGGTACGAGTTGTTAATTGTAATCTCAACATTATGAGGGGAACCATTTTATTCATATTTCCGTCTTAAACTATACGAAGCTGTGGGTGGTTGTGTAGATGTTTGTGTTTCTGTGCGGAGTGGTTGGCCTCGTTTAGGTGGTAGTGGGAGTCGAACATTAAGCTCGGATTCTGAGTGCGTTCGTTTTTTTCGTAAAAGTTCTAATTCACGTGGTTGTTGCATTTGCGGCCGGTATGTAGGGTCCGTGCGTCGATCATCAACCTGTGAGGGTGGTGACTGGAGTTGGAGGAGATGGTGGAGTTCCACTGAGTGATTCTCTAGAAGGGGTTTCTCCAGGGTCTGGTTCCGACGGAACTCTCGGATCGGGGACCTCTTCTTGTTCAGAGATTGGCTCGAGTACTGGTGGTATTACGAGGTACCAATCTTCGTCACGGGTATTAGTTTCCACGGTGACTATTTCGGTTTTGTGGTCCCTGCTGGATTTGTTAATACTTTGATCTTTTGAGTGATAGGCGGCCCGAACGCCTGACAGATGTTTTTTTGGAAGGTGTTGTTCGGCAGCTATCTTCAAATTATCAGCGGGAATGAGCTTTAGTTTGGAATGATCTCGGAGGTTTTTGGATATAATTTGCGATGAACACTTGGCGGCTTCACTCTCTTTATGTAACATCGCATTCCGACGATTATAGTCCGTTGATGCGGATGACGCCTATGTTGCTCTTGCTCCATCTATTGGTTTCGTTGGTCTAGGGCATAGCGGATTATGTAAAAAATTTTGAAAGATCGTTCAACTATTTGCTGATTTGCTTCTGCCATCTCGAAGGTGATAGTGTAGAATTGCCGGGCCGGTTTGGTCGGGCAATCCAAAAGGTAGCCGCTTGTCGTAGTGATATAGGACGAAATGAGGTCTGTCCCCGATGGTCACGTTATAGCCGTTGTTGATGGCTGTTTGCACCATGAGGAGGGAATCATACCATGTACGGGAGGATGCATCGACAACGTGGCGAAGGGCTTCTAAGATTTTCCGATTGTGCCTTTCACTAAGCCGTTTGCCTGTGGATGATATGCCACAGTGTGTGTGTTTTTAATTTTACACATGTTACAGGTTGACTCGAACAGTTTGGAAGTGAAACTAAGGGCGTTATCCGAAATTAGGATGGAAGGAGTAGTATGGTTTTGGATGGCACGTTCCGCAAGGGCTCTTGCCACAGTTTCCGAAGTCTGGTTTGGAATGGCAAGTACTTCGCTGTAACGGGAGAAGTGGTCAGTAAACACAATGATGTACTGGTTTCCCTTTGATGTTTTGGGGAATGATCCCAGTATGTTCATTCCAGTTCTTTCCAGGGCCGTTGGCATAGTGGATATTTATGCATGGGAGCTGTGGACGGTACGTTGCCTTTATGTTTTAGACAAGACGGGCATTCAGCGATGTATTCATGTACCTTTTTGTTCATTTCGGGAAAATGGTATCGTTCCAAAACACCCTTGATGGTGCGATCCGGCCCCATGTGGCCATAGAAAGGTGAGTCGTGACAAAGTCCGATGGCTATATCTACAAGATCCTTTCGTATTTAAACAAGGTTGTTTCCATCTTCTTTCCTAAAACACACGAGCCCATCTTTTAGGTTGTACTGCTCTTTTACCTTCGATGGTTCCTTTTGTTCCAGGCAAGCCCGAAGGTTCTGGGTGTGTTCTACAGATCTACAGAAGCTAAGGCTAACAAAGACCTTAAGATCCACTCTAAGGTTAGCCCGAGAGAAAGGAAAGAGTAGGGGGTTAAGAGAAGAGAAGAGAATAAGGGGTTAAGTAAGGAGGAACACCTATCACTCGTGGGTTAACATTCATTCAGAAAAAGAGAAAAAAGACTCACCATCATCATCCGCCGGCCACTGCCGACAAGTCAGAAAAATAGTCGGAGAAAATGGGAGAGGGGTGAAAGATGAAAAGAAGTAAAATAAGAACGCTTATAAACCATGCAAACACAGTCTTAACTCACTGTCATACCATGCAAACTACAAACATGCAAGAAAAGAGAGTTACAGACATGCAAAGAAAAGAGAGGATAAGAAAAAAAAAAGTAGGTAAAGTTAAACAAAAAGTGGATTAGTTTACGCTACGAGCTACATCTACGTTCATGTTAGTCTAATTTTTTTTTTTATTGCTGGCATCACACGCTGGCATGTCACAAGCTGGCATTAATCGTCAACAGATTCATCCTCGACCACTACCCCCAGAGCTCCTGTTACTAATTTTTTTTATTTTAAACAACGTTAATATTTTTAAAATGTCTGTCAAGACGGTTCTTAAACATATTAACGCTGATAGAGTGAACGACTGACGCGGGAAGATTATTCCATTTATCAATTAATTTAAACGTAAAGAAGTTTTTAGCGATATTAGTAATGAAACGTCTGCCACGCAACTTAAATCCGTTATTACGAGTATTACTATTATCGAAAGTGAACAATTTGTCAAAATTTACATTATCGATGTTATTGACGATTTTGAAAACTTCAATAAGCTCCCCCCTTAATCTAGTTTCGAGTGAATACAGGTCTAGCTCTTTAATCCTATCTTCATAAGGCTTGTTGCGCAGTGACGGAATAAGTTTCGTGGCACGACGCTGAACCCTTTCTAACCTATCAATATCCTCACGCAAGTACGGGCACCAAAACTGAACTGCATATTCTAAATGAGGCCTGACTAGGGACTTGTAAAGGGGCAATATAATATCCTTCGATTTAAATTCGAAATTACGCGCTATGAAGCCTAACATCCTATTAGATTTTGCGCAAGACTCCAGGCACTGGTTCCTAACCTTTAAATCCTTAGATACGCGTACGCCTAAATCTACTTCCTTGTCAACGCTCGCTAACTCCCTATCATCCATCGTGTACGTGTAATTATTGTTGCGAGAACCTATATGCAAAACTTTACATTTGTCTACGTTAAATTGCATCAGCCACTTATCTGTCCACTCCATAATCCTATTTACATCGTCTTGGAGCCTATTACTATCGTCCTCGTTAACAACCTTACCGCGTATACCGTGCGCTTTGACCTTCGCAATTAGTCTCCTATGCGGAACTGTATCGAACGCCTTTTTAAAATCTAAATAAATAACGTCAGCTGCTCTATGCCTATCGTATTCGCGCACTATTTCGTTATAAAATTCCTGTTGTTGGGAGTATTGCAGACATTCGTAGTCGAACACAAGAAGGGTTCTATCTTATTCACTTGGGTGTCGGGCTTAAGTCTCGACAATCCGTCTGGAATAACTTGAAGTTTTCTTAGTTTGTATACGATTTTTGCCGCAAAGTCCTAAATCAACATAGCCCATCTACTCAACCGTCCTTGAAGTACCTTGTGCTTGAAGAAATATGTGAGTGACTTATGGTCAGTTTTGATGGTTACATCGTAGCCATAGACGATATTTCGGAATTTTTTCAAACCCCAATATACCGCTAGGGCCTCTCAGTCCGTAGTGGAATATTTCCTTTGGGGTGCAGAGAGAAGCTGACTGGTATAAGCAATGGGTAATTCCACACCATCTATGTTCTGTAATAGGACGGCTCCTAGTCCATAGGAGGAAGCATCTATGGCTATGACAAAGGGATTGGTGTAATCAAGATATTGGAGATGGGATGACAGGTTAGTTTACCGATTAAAGTTTCAAAGGCATGTTGATGATCAGATTCCCAATCAAATTTAGCATTTTTCTGGAACAAATTGGTAATGGGTTTAGCATGTTTGAAAATTGGGAGATAAAATTTCGATAGAATCCGACAAATCCAATAAATGCACGAGCGTCGTCGATAGTTTTAGGTACAGGGTACCTTTCCAGTGCTTCAAGTTTGGCTGGATCAGGTTTAATTCCAGTGGATGATAGTAGAAATCCAGGTATACCAGAGATTCCTGTAAAAAGTTGCACATTGCGAGTTTCAGTTTAAGGTGTGCTTTCCTCAAGCGTGATAGCATAATCTGAAGACGTTGAAAGTGTTTTTATATCCGAACTATAAACGATAATATCGTCAAGATAGACGAGAGCTCAACACCTAATAGGTCGGAAAGAATTATATTCTTCAACCTAGAATAATTAGCAGGCCCATTCCGGACTCCGAAAGGTAAAACCTGGAATTCGTAATGGCCTCGGTTAGTGGAGAAAGCAGTCAATGCCTGAGATTCAGGACTGACCCCCATTTGCCAATAACCGGATGCTAAGTCGAGGGATGAAAAGAAGTTAGCTCTCCCTATGTTCAGAATTGTTTCCTGCATGTTTGGAATAGGGAAACGGTCTGGGATGATAATGTGGTTTAGGCGTCTAAAATCTATACGAGGGCGAGATGTTCCGTCCTTTTTGGAGACAAGAATCATAGGAGCGGATCAGGGACTAGCTGAGGGCTGAATGACATCTTGCTCCAACATGTCCTTGATGTGTTCCTCAAAAGTGACTAATTGGGTATGTGGAACCCTATAGGGAGGAATGAAGGTGGGTTTGGAATTAGGTTCCAGCTTGATTTCGAAGGGGACCAAATTAGTTCAGCCCAGAGGATCTTCTTTTAGGGCAATCACATCTCCATTTCTTATCAGGAAATCGAGAAGTGATTCCAGTAGTTTGGGATCCTGTAAGGCTGGTAACTCCTGAAGGGAGTTCTAGACATTTCTTATATTCTTCTTTTAAGGCTGAAGGGTTTAACTCTAAGGAACTGGAAACACGATTTATAGTACTTGTGGGGGAATCTGCATTTATTTCTAATGTGGAAACAGTTCCAATTCTCTGATTTGAAGTTAATTCAATAGAGATTTTTCCATTGTTTAAACAAACAACAGGTACAGCTGAATTCTGACTATGTCTAAGAACTTGGGCAATAAGAACATCTCTCTTGAAATTACTTTTCTCTGTAATAAGAGTACGGTCTGACTCAAATAGTTTTCCTTTACCATTTACTACTCTTGCTAGGAAACAAATCTTCTCATAAGGTACTACTGTTATATGCTCTGTAGGGCATATTAGAAATTGTGAATCTGACTCTGGTTCGGCAATTAAAATTTGCCTTATTGGCTGAAAAACGTTTAAGTTGGATTTTGAATCTCAACTGCTGAGTTAACTGAAACTGGCTGAGCTGAAACTGGCTGAGTTGAAACTGGCTGAAATGAAACTGGCTGAAATGAAACTGGCTGACTGAAAAATGGCTGACTGAAAACTGAATGACTAAAAACTGACTGTGTTGATCCTACTGGATTCAACAACTGGAACTGATTACTCTAGGTGCTGATTTCTGGAGCGGTTTTCCCTCTGGATGCAACCGACTGACTTGAACTACTAAAGCAGTGAGTGAGTTTCCTATTTCTTTTGGAAATCCGAACTGAACTGATTCTTTTAGCATTAAGCTGTCTATTATTCTCATGAAGAGGGTATGTCCTATTTCTACACTTAACTAATTTTCCGGCTGGGTAAATTTCCCATTGATTCCGGTTGAAGAAGTCCATACCTAGTAAAATATCTGTCTGAAAGGTGACGACTGCGTCCACAATACAACATTTTGCGGGATATACAGCGTTACCAACTTCTAAATATAATTCGATTTCTCGGTATGTAGGTATGGGTGTGCCTGTAACTCCTCTGAGTTGGTAGGAAGGTGCCTTAATTTCATATTTATAATCTGTACTCTCTAGTAACTCATCTGCACATTGTTTCTTAATTAATGTTGCATGTGCTTCTGTATCTAGGAGAGCGATTAAATCTTGGTTGTCTGTGCTGCAATTTATTATTAAATCTAGTAGGTTTGCACCTATAATCCTGATGGGTCGTTTGTGTGTGTATTTGGGTTTATTACTGTTAATTAGAAGGGAGGAGGCTGAACTTCTGCCTCCAAAGTGGGCTTTAAAAAAGAACTTGAATTGACTTCTATAGGACCTGAGTCATATTCTATCAGATCGCCATACACTGGAAGGTCTTCTTGAAAAGTGTACTCTGGGGAAACTGATTCTTCAACGGGTACGTCTACGTACCGGACCATCCGACCTTACTAATTGCATTGCGGTCTGTACATCGGGTAATAATGTGGTTGACCCTGTGGTCGTGATCTATTTGGTTGGTGGCTCGGTTGAGGCTGGGAATTGACTGGTTTCTGAGAGTTGGAGGGCTTTTGGGAACGTTGGTGATTTGATCTCTGGAAGTGGGGCCTATGCCCTGCAGGGGCTTTGTCACCATATTTTTGTCGGTCGCCACGGCGATGACCATGTTCATGACAGTGGGAGCAATAAATGGGATAATTATATTGACTTATCATGTGCCCAAAGCTATCGCAATTAAAACACTGAGGAGGAGGGCATGCATTCTGGGTTTGTGGGGCTTGTTTCTGAGGTGGTGTTCCCTGCATCGGCCTCGATTTATAGGGTTGTTCTTGTTGCCTTTGTATTGTTGATGCTGCTGCTGAATGTAGTGTATGGGGGTCTCTCTACCCTTTCGGTAGTTCTGGCTTGCTAAATCTGGGTAATGTTCCCGTGTTTTATTTATGGTTATACTTACTGGTTTGTCAGTATTTAGACACTTGAAATTTCGTTTTTAGTGCTACGGGTAGGTTTTGGCAAATGGTTGCTGCTACTATTAGGTTTCTTTGTTTTGAAGTAAATGTAATGTCACATGCATTTTCTGCCACTCGGAGGGCTTCTCCTACGAGTTTATATGTTTTTGTAATAAAATTATTTAAATCTTCATGTTCTTTCTTCCATTTAGCTTGGAAGACAGCTTCTAACGTGGCTAAGGGTTGTGAAAGTGTTATTTATTTGAAAAATTCTAATAAATGTTGTTTAAAATTGTCCCACGTTGTAGCTTCGCTAATGGATGGGACGTATGTAACTGTCTCATGGGCATTCCCGTCTTTAGGGTCGATAAACCTTTTAGCTTCCCTAATCTTTATCTCATCATCGGTGATGTTTTCGCGTAAGAAATGTTGTTCTAGAGAATCAATCCAAGGTCTTACACGTGGTTCAACAAAGTTATTATCTATGGTTCCCTTAAAAATAAGGACAGTGGGGAAAGGTTTACAAGTCTACCTAATTTAATGTATGTTGGGGAAGCGGTTTGAGACATGTTGGCTTGTGCTTGATCTGAAGTTTGCGTATTTGAAAATATGTTCGAAGGGCGCGGAATAGGTGGAAAAATGGGTGTAGGGGAATTTTCAATTTCAGAAAGCGCACGGTCTGAATCGCTCATATGTGAAGGTACTGTTAATGTATTCTAATTTGGTCTGCTTGACCGATCTTAATCTATGGAATGATCACTTGAGTGACTTTCTTAACTACTCTAAGAAATACACAAATAATGCACAACAATTTGCCTAACTAGGGACAGATTTGAAAAAAAAAATTGTAAACAAAATAATAACAAAATTTCACTCAAATGTACCTGAATGTACGATAATATTAAGATTGGCACATTAAATAAAATTATTCTATGCTAAATATAATAGTGTGTTTTTGTTAATTCTGGCTTTAACTGTTAATAATACTGACTTCTCAAATGTTTAGTAATTACTTTGAAAAAAAGGATCTGTACTTAACAATACCTACGGCAAAATCTTTGG
>JAJOZX010004327.1:350000-411291 GCA_023014485.1 Bathynomus jamesi | reverse complement strand
CACCAAATGACTTAGGTGACAACTGATTTGCTTCGGGTTCTGATTTCTTTCTGACTCATCCTGTGGACCTGTGAACAAAAGAAATGTCATTGAAATTTGGATAGGCCTACTGATTATGATTACATAAAATTAAGTTAATTGAAATTCTAAATCTTCTATAAACTCAGGTAAAAGGTTGGTTGTTATAGGTACAAGACTTAATTATTGAAAGTGTAGTGAATACTTTATTTAGTTTCAAAATTAAATGTTAATTTTACCGTCTGAATTTCGGAATAGTATAAATCATTTTAAATTAGTTACCCATTATAATTCAATTGTGAACCACATTAATACTAATTTTATGTATATATATTATTTTATTGTATGTAAACATAATTAATTATATATCACAATTGTCAGTTAATTATTTATATTCAAATATTTATTTTAATCTAAACCATGTCCATTTTACAAATAAATAATAGAAAACCAAAGGTTATATTTTCCACCTTGGTACTGTCGCAGTTTCGCCTAACGGACTCAATACGGCTAGTGAGATAATCACTGGTGGCACTTAACTAGCGGCAGTGCTTATGGCTACATCATCCAGGTTAACCTATACCGGATAGATGCGCTACGGTCCCAAGCCGTAGCTTGCCTAGGCCAACGACGACGACGTAAACCAACAATTGGGTGACCCCGGAGCTGGATTACCCCTTTACCCGAACGACTAGGATTAGACTGTAATGTCGTTTCGTGCCCATCACCCCCTTCACCCGAGCGATAGGACTAGACTGTAACGTCGTTCGTGCCCATCACCCCTTCACCGAGCGACTAGGACCAGACTGTAATGTCGCTCGTGCCCTCTGCCCCTCACCCCTGCCCGTGCGCTCTGTGCCTGCGCTCGTCTCAACCCCACTCCTTCGTTGGGAACTTGTCGTCTTGCTTGTACGTTAGCAAGCATAGGAGAAGATGCCTGACGACGCTGGTGCCATCTCCCACTTGAGCGTAAAGCTCCCCGTCTTCTGGCCGGGTGATCCATTTATTTGGTTCCACCAAGTGGAATCACAATTCAACTTGGGAAGGATCACCGCTAGCAGGACGAAATACGGTCATGTTTTGTCCTCTCTACCAGCGAGCATCATCTCTGAAGTCCGTGACGTCATCGTATCTACTTCACGAGTGAGGACCCATACAACGATCTGAAGTCTGCCATCTGTGCCGCACCACTGTCTCCGAGCGTGAGAAACTACATCAGTTAATCTCAAAAGAAGAACTTGGAGACCGTAAGCCCACTCAAATGCTGAGGGCTATGCAGTGCGCTCTAGGCGAACGCGCACAAACCTTCGATAAGGACATCTTTAGACAGTTGTTCTTGCAGAAACTTCCTCCATCAGCTCAGCGTGTCTTGGCCACTATGGATCCTGCTACTCCAGTTGATAACTAGCAGAAAACTGCCGACAAAGTAGTGGAGATTGACACAGCTCCGGTCAACAACGTGAACACACAATCGGAACTGGAATTGAAAGTGGAAGAGTTAAGTCAACAACTCAACCACGTTTGTTCTCTGCTACAAAATCAACGGCAAAGAAGCCATTCTCGGTCAAGATTTACGAAGAGGCATCGTTCGAGTTCCGGGAAGAATCTGCTTCTACCACGCCAAATTTGGAAAGAAGGCTAGGAAGTGCATCTCCCCTTGCAATTTTTCGTCGGAAAACCCAGCAGCGAGTCCTAATGGCGTCTAGTACTCGCACTGCCAACCTGTTATTCATAAAGGACAGGAACTCTGGTGTCAATTTCTTGGTTGATACCGGAGCGTCAGTCAGTGTATTCCCTCAAAAATCTGGTCATACGCACTCGGAATCTCCGCCTCTATACGCTGCTAACGGTTCACGCATACCCACGTACGGTACTCAGTCGCGTGAATAAACTTGGGCCTTCACCGATCCTTCAAGTGGATTTTCATCTGTGCTCAAGTGCAGCATCCCATAATCGGCGCTGACTCCTCCAGCATTTCAAACTCCTGGTGGATCTTGACAAGCGACGCTTATGCGACCAGGCCACACTGCTTTCTGTTCTTGCCAAACAGGTTGCCCTTCCGGACGCCTCGAACTCTGCACTTTCCCTCGTTCCCCCTAATTCCATGTACCAGTGCCTTTCCAACGATATCCAGGAATTCTTCAACCTATGCAGATGGTGATACCATTAAGCACACCATTACCCATCACATTACAACAAAAGGTCCCCCTGTGTTTGCAAAACCCAGACGTCTTGCCCCGGACAAACTGAAAGCTGCCAAATCGGAATTCCAGCTTATGATAGATCTTGGGATAATAAGACCTTCCAAAAGCAGTTGGTCCTCTCCCCTACACCTGGTCCAGAAGAAGTCAGGAGACTGGAGACCATGTGGGGATTACCGGTTTTTGAATTCGACAACCATCCCGGACCGATATCCGGTACCAAATGTCCAAGACTTTACTTCTCTTCTCCACGGCAAATCTATCTTCAGTAAAATAGATCTCGTTAAGGCTTTCCACCACATTCCCGTAGAGCCTTCGGATATTCCCAAGACTGCAGTTTGTACACCATTTGGGTTATTCGAATTTTTGAAGATGCCGTTCGGGCTACGGAATGCTGCGCAAACCTTTCAGAGGTTTATAGATGAGGTCACCAGAGGCTTAGACTTTGTTTATGCCTACATCGATGATTTGCTTGTGGCCAGCTCAACGGAAGAGGAACATAAGGAACATCTTTCACTCCTCTTTCAACGCTTAGAACAATACGGTGTTACTATTAATGCATCTAAGTGTGTGTTTGCACAGCCAACCTTGGAATTTCTTGGTCACACGATTTCGCAGCACGGAATTACCCCCCTTCAGGACAAGTGTGAAGTGATAAAAAATTACCCTATGCCAAATAATCAGCGTGAGTTACGTCGGTTTCTAGTTTGGTAAATTATTACCATAAGTTCATTAAAAACTGTGCTAGTGTTCTTGCTCCTCTACACGCTATGATCACACACAAACGCAAGGTAACGAAATTGTTATGGTTGTAGCGATAGTTTACAGGCGTCGACAATGCCAAAAATGCTATCAATAGTGCATTGTCTCTGTCATTTCCTATCAGTGATGCCCCCTAACTCTGACGGTCGATGCCTCAGATGTTGCGATCGGTGGATGTTGGAACAAACCATTAACGGTCAACAAGCACCCATCGCGTTTTACTCGAAAAAGCTGCAGCCAGCCCAAACGCGTTATAGTGCTTTCGGACGTGAACTTCTTGCTATTTACTTAAACGTGAAGCATTTTCAACATTTCCTTGAAGGCCCGAGATTTTTGTGTTTTTACCGACCACAAACCTTTGGTCACTGTCTTCAATAAAAACAGCTGTAACCACTCTCCCAGAGTCATCAGGCAACTCGATTATATCTCGCAATTTACCACAGATATCCGCCACATCAAAGGTGTCTTGAACACTCCAGCGGATGCACTTTCAAGAATAGAGATTACTTCTGTTACCCTCAGCTCTACACTGTGGAATGCTATTGCACAGGATCAAGATAAGGATACGGAACTACAAGACCTGCTCAGAGAAGACTCCACTCACTCACTTTCCCTCAAGAAAATGAGTATGCCAGGATTGTCTGTGCCCCTCTATTGCGACGTATCAACAGCTGCTATTCGCCCTTATGTCCCTCCATGTCACAGAAAAGCAGTCTTCACGGATCTTCATAAGCCCTCCCATCCTGGTATCCGTGCTTCGCAACACCTGGTTACCTCTCGCTTTGTTTGGCCCTCGATGCGGAAGGATGTCAAACATTGGACCAAAACGTGCCTTGCCCTGCCAGCGTGCCAAAGTCCAAAGGCACACCAGGTCCCCTTTGACGCATTTCCGCCCCATCCCAGCGATTTGAGGTAATTCATGTAGACATTGTTGGCCCTCTTCCAGTGATTCAAGGCCAACGTTATCTGCTCACCTGTCTCGACCGCTTTTCCAGATGGCCTGAAGCCATCCCACTTCCTGATATCCAAGCGGACACTGTTGCAAGAGCCTTTCTTCATGGATGGGTATCAAGATTTGGATTGCCGACAAAAGTCATCACTGACCAAGGTCGCCAATTTGAGTCTTCGCTTTGGAAGAAGTTTACCAGCTTGTTGGGTACAGTACATGCGCATACCTGTGCGTATCATCCGCAAGCTAACGGCCTCGTCGAACGCTTCCATCGCCAGCTGAAGTCATCCCTTATGTGTCACGAAGACTCCCATTGGATGGATAAGCTTCCACTCGTGTTGCTTGGTATTCGCTCTGCATTTAAGAGTGATCTGAAGACTACAGCGGCTGAACTAGTCTATGGAACAACACTGCGGCTACCAGGTGGCTACTTCACTGCAGGGGATAAGTCATGTGATCCTACGGAATTCGCTCAAACACTTTCCTCTCACATGCAGTCCCTTCAGCCTGTTCCCCCTCGATTGACTAGCCAACAGAACATCTTTGTTTCCCCAGCCCTCCAATCTTGCACCCACGTTTTCGTTCGTGTACCTCTCCCAAAACGGCCTCTCCAATGTCCATATGACGGGCCCTATGAAGTTCTCCGACGTACGCGCAAATCATTTCTCATCCAGCGCGGTTCCAAGGTCGACAAGGTTTCTATCGATCGTCTTAAGCCTGCGTTTTTGGAATCAACCTTAAGCGAGGTACATGTAGCTACCAAAAAGGTTCAGCGGAAATCTGTGTCGTTCGGAACTCTTTGAACTTCCTCTCTGGTGGGGGAGTGTGTAGTGAATACTCTTATTTTAGTTTCAAATTAAATGTTAATTTTACCGTCTTGAATTTCGGAATAGTATAAATTCATTTTAAATTAGTTACCCCATTATAATTCAATTGTGAACCACATTAATACTAATTTTATGTATACTATATTATTTTATTGTATGTAAACATAATTAATTATATATCACAATTGTCAGTTAATTATTTATATTCAAATATTTATTTTAATCTAATACCATGTCCATTTTACAAATAAATAATAGAAAACCAAAGGTTATATTTTCCACCTTTGGTACTGTCGCAGTTTCGCCTAACGGACTCAATACGGCTAGTGAGATAATCACTGGTTGGCACTTAACTAGCGGCAGTGCTTATGGCTACATCATCCAGGTTAACCTATACCGGATAGATGCGCTACGGTCCCAAGCCGTAGCTTGCCTAGGCCAACGACGACGACGTAAACCAACAAAAGTAAGGACCTTTTCCAGTTTGTGTACCGTTTTTCATATAATTTATTTTTGATTGGTCATACAACCGCCGTCGATTATAACAACTTTTTAAGAGAGGTAAGTTCTTGCTAACCTAACCTAACCTAACCTGTTTTACTCTATGCTGTGCCTAACAGAAGCAAAGAAACACTAGAAAATTGCATAAAAGCCAACATTGTAGAAAACGGTACATAAACTGGAAAACGTCCGAAAGTAATGACAATTTCATATATCTATCATATCAAAATATACAGAAAATTTGGGTCACACATAACATTTCGAATAATTTGAATTACACAATATTTACATTACGAAGTAATCAAAATTGTCAAAAAGGAGAGAAAACACACGCATTCACAATCAAAACTCCAGCATTTGTGACTATGTGAAACTTAGAAACCATACTGCACACCAAAAATAACCAAAGTTGACCACGCATATCAATGGCACATTGATATACGATGTTACAGTCATATTTAGGTTATATTTCAAACCTTTATGGTCAAATATAAGTAGGTAAACGGCTTTTATAAACAACACTAAAGATATTTCTAAGTTTGCTAGATAATATGACATCATTTGAGCATTAGTAGTTTTTGAATTGTTGACTTTACTAAAATTGACACACCCTAGTATACCATCCTCCTTTCGCATCTCCAATGATTTTTCACTCCATATTCTTCCTGAACATCCTTATTCATTTTTTATTCTTTCATTCGATGATTCCATTGTACACCAGACATGCTTCTCATCTCAACTTACTCATTTCATGGCTGTCGCTTATGAAAATAAACCATTATATCAGACAAGCGGTTCGCATCTCTGCGTCAATGTTGGACAAGCCTTTTCAATTTGCATAACCATTTAATATCATTCCATGTAGAATAGTGAACTTAGCAAATTTATTAAATATTGATTTGTCGTTGGCAGTGTTTTCCATAAAAATTTATTGGCAAAGACTGACGATCAGATTGGTTTTTCGTTCCCCTTTGCTTATAAAGTTGACTGGACTTCAATAATGTACAGGAATTGTCACATTTCTTTGATCTTTGCTTTATGGTATTGGTGACGAAAGCGCAGTTTAACGAATAACGATATTAATCCGTGTTAAAATTGCGCGGGTTTGATTTTTCTTATGCCTTAAGAAAAATTTTCCTTAAAAGAATATAAATAAAATAGTGACGTGGTAAGAAATTACAGTGACTTTTGACCCTTGGAAATACATCATAAAAACTAGGAACTAGTGGGATTCGAACCCGCGTCGCGTGGTTTTAGAGTCACCGCTTCTAACGACTACGGTAGAAGCGAGACCAATATTTACGGTGTTTGACGATGCTCCGTCGAACTCCTTCGTCTTTATAGAATATATGAATGCGGTTATTGAATTTAAAATGCATTCAAATAAACGAACGAATTATTGATGTTCTCTTCAGCTTACAATACATACAGCTTTGGAAAAAAGTTTGCCTACAAAAATGAATGTCTACAAAACATAAAAACTATCAATTGGTCATATTTCCGTTTTCTCTGGATAAAATTTCTAGCACAAAATCCAATCATTACTAATTAGTAATTTTTAATGGTTTTGAGAAATTTTATATCTCTCGGCGGAATTTCTTTCGAAACTGTACATAATGTTTTTTTCGTTTTGTAAAAAGCTGGCGTTCGTGGCTGAGTGGATAACATCATTTCCCTATAAGCGAAGTGTAGAATCGGGGTAGGGGGTTCAATTCCCGGTGGTGCTAATAATAATAATCCACGAGTTAACGCACTGGGCCGCGTTCGTCTGGCCTTACTAAGCGCTGCGCCATTTTCTGGACATCTTCGCTAATAATTACAGACATATTTACTATTAACGTATTTCATTTTGGTTTAAAAAAGTTTCCCATAAAAAATGAGATACAATTATTTAGGTATAAAGTATAACTATCTTTTTTTGTATTCTACATTGTTATTAAGATACCAAGTTATGCTTTTTTTTATGCAAGAAGGAGGGGCCAAGGGCTTAAGATCACTTACGTAAATAATTCATAGTCATCCATTAAAAGACTTTTATTTTGATACATTTTCGAATTTCCTTTTCGAATTACACCAATGAAAGAAATTATAATTATTGAGGAAGGACATAAACTGGCACAGTGCTCAGGTTAACTAATAAGTCGTGGTCTATTATTACTAGCATCAACGAGAGTCGAATCCCAGACTTCAGTGTTTTCACTTTGCTTATAAATAAACGGTGTTATACCTATTAACCCACGGGCGCTGGCTACGTAAATGATAACGAAATAAAAAGTACGAGTTACAATTCATTATTATTAAGTATTTTTTTCTGCAGGAAGGAGGGGTCAAGGGCGAATGCCCGCAAAAGCGCTCCCCCTCCCCCCCAATAGGAGAAGAAGAGAGCTAAAATCAAGGTGCAAGGTTTTGGGGACATTGTGGTAAAGTTTGTTTGTAAAGTGGTAAAGTTTATTTCTTGTAGTAAAAATTAATATTTTTGCCGACTGCAAAGAGAAGATTTATCGGACATGTACGTTTCGTCAACACGACATTTTGTCGATACTTTACTAGACTAATTTAACTTAACCGAAACCTAATCTAACCTAATCTAACCTAACCCTAACCTATGCTAACCTAACTTAACTTAACTTAATTCGACCTATAACAACATCAATTTCATGTCGATTTAATTAGATTGGGTTTAAATATAGGATATTTTATATATATATATATATATATATATATATATATATATATATATATATGAAAAAGAAAAAATGCCTTGGAATAATTTTTTCTTTTTCCTTGTGGGTTTGTATCATTCATTCATTTCACGTGTTTAATTGTAAAATTCATCCTTATACATACAGGGTGCGACATAAGTCGCTTTACCGAAAACAATGAAATCACCTTGCGAAGAATAATATTTATTATTTATTACAGATATTGTTCAGTGTCCTCCATCACGTTCAATACACACGTTACATCTTTGAACCACTGAACAACAAATAGCACGACACAGTTCTTTGTTATTATTCAACATCTCGAACTCTTGGCATATCAAAGTCTTCATGTGATCGAAGTCCCACGGTTTCTGGTCGTAGACTCTATCTTTGATTATACCCCACATTGAATAATCAATGTGATGTGATTATTCAATGTGGGGTATAATCAAAGATAGAGTCTACGCCCAGAAACCTCGGAACTTCGATCACATGAAGACTGATACGCCAAGAGTTCGAGATATTGAATAATAACAAAGAACTGTGTCGTGCTATTTGTTGTTCAGTGGTTCAAAGATGTAACGTGTGTATTGAACATGATGGAGGACACTTTGAACAATTTCTGTAATAAATAATAAATATTATTCTTCGCAAGGTGATTTCATTATTCTTGGTAAAGCGACTTATGCCGCACCCAGGTGAGCAACTAGTTCAAGTTCTTTGAATTCCTCTGTAAATTCAAGTTGATCCACAACAATTGATATCTTTCACGGTTGGATCTATACCTGTTTCGTTGCCTGCACCTGTAGTTCAGTAAGTAACGTCGTTTCCATATAAACGAATTGAAGACACTGAGCTTGGGGGTTCGACTCTCGATTGTACTGGTAATAATAGTTAGCCTGAACCCCGTACCAGTTTCTGGCTCTCCTGACTAATTGTTATTATACCCATTTGGTCAACTGGGCATTTTATGGGCACTAATAATCCGGCAAAACTTAACATAACCTAACACTCCAGCCCTAAATTACTATGTCAGTGTAATGTCCCATCGAGAAATTGTTCAATTATTTTAATGGAAGTCTTTACATAAATATTAACATAAATTTTTGGGTCCTGAACAAATTTACAAAACCAGACACCCTCCGATCTTCTCTTACGGGCGTGTGCTTGAACCCCCCTACTCATCGAGTCCGGGACATCTGTACTGGGCGTACCACACTAGCCGATCGCCCTGGACCGATTAATAAGTATATTTTCATTGGTAATAATATTAGAATGACAAACTATGTAAAAATTACGTTAGTACTCTTGAACCCATCCTCTTTTTCTGTACAGTTTGGGAACTAAGTTCGCCTAGAAACATAACATTTCTCAAAAGCATAAAAAAATTACTAATTACTAATAACGGGTTTTGTTTCTGAGACTTTATCACTGTCCAAAAAATATCCAAAGTAAATGAAACATTACCAGTGAGGAATTTTTTACTTTTACATAAATTTTTTAGGCGAACTTTTTTCCGTCACTGTAAATTCTTCGTAATTGGCAGACAGCAAATAAAGCTTCGAGGTCATTCTCCATAATATCGAAAGTACGATTTAAAATGATAGTTTCGGGGTAATTTATTAAAAAAAAAGAAAAAAGAAAAAATGATGGCAAACTATTTTTTCTTATTTGATATTTACTCAACTCAATACGAGTATTTGCGGCACCGACCTTAAATAAATATTTCAAATTATTTCTATAAATGCAAATATTTAACAATCTAATCGCCTTAGCATCACGTCCCAACTTCAATGGATATACCAGTCGCTAGGCAAATGCAAGTAAACGTGAATATATATATATATATATATATATATATATATATATATATATATATATACTGTATATATATACACACACACGAGGTGTGTTCAAAAAGTTCCCGAACTGGTTGTGTTGCACACGCATCACATGATGCGCATGGGCGTCATGTGATGCATGTTGTAGTGTGACTCAGTCTGTGTCCAAAGACGGTTACCGCTTGTTGATATCGTATTTTGTTCTCCCAGTATTTACTGTTTTATGAAGTAATTTTGTGTGTTTTGTCGCATTTTGTGCATTTGAATAATGGCTACTGTTGAAGAACAATGTGTGTGTGCATAAAAATTTGCGTTAAGCTGGGCAAGACTGCTTCTGAAACCCATGCCATGCTGAACACAGCATTTGGCAATGACGCCTTAAGTCGGACAACCACTTTTGAGTGGCACAAGCGATTTAAGGAAGGCCGAATGATGTCGACGGAGGACGATGCAATGGTGGGACGACCTTCCACTTCAAGAACTGATGACACTGTTGCTTGTGTTCGTGAAATGATTCGAGGGAACCGTAGACTGACAGTCAGGGAAGTCCCAGACGAAATGAACATTTCGATAGGATCATGTCACACGATACTCAGAGAGAATTTGGGGATGCGTCGTGTGTCAGCCAAATTTGTGCCACGACTCTTGACTGCCGAGCAGAAAGAGTAACGTGTTGTTGTGTCTGAAGACCTCCTTCAACGTACCAATCTTGATGAAAATTTTCTCAGAAACATCGTTATGAGTAACTAGACGTGGGTGTACGGGTATGACGTTGAAACAAAACAGCAGTCATCGCAATGGAAGTGCGCGACAGTAGCCATTATTCAAATGCACAAAATGCGACAAAACACACAAAATGATCTCACAAAACAGTAAATATCGAGAGAACAAAATACGATATCAACAAGCGGTAACCGTCTTTGGACACAGACTGAGTCACACTACACCATGCACCATTGCACCGCCATGTGATGCGCGCGCAGCATAACCAGTTCGGGAACGTTTTGAACATACCTCGTATATTTCGAAATAACCAATAGGAAAAATGAAATACCCACTTTCGGTACTTTTCGATATATTTTAACTCGTGTTCAGGGAAATTGAAAATATAGACGAGCCCTCCATGGATTATTAGAAACTCTCACCAAAGATCTTTCCCCTCGGATTAATTATTAAAGGACGGTGGGAAACTGTTTTGTACTGATTAAAAATAAGGTTGGAAATGCAAGTTTACGTGCATTGGAACTAACTTTAAAATTATTAATACGCTTAATACACTCTGCTTCAATTATATTTCTTTCGATAGTGTTAGTATTTCTGAACGAGACACCCGAATTATTAGTCAATTGCATGATTATTGTCAGGTACATGAACAAATATGATGCTAGATTCATAGATACCTCCATGGACATTCATATAAGTATTAAAAATTAATAAACTCTTGATCGAATTATTGTAATTAAATACAACCTTAATTTCCACGGCTCTAAAGCACGTGAGTGAGGTGAATTAAATTTGTATATGGCAAAAACACAATACATTGGACTATACATAGGACTAATGTTAGCCTGTGCTGCAATCCAGCCCGATGTCCTGAAAAGAGTCCAGGTCGAGCGGGGAAACATAGTCCAGAAATATCTGGAAGTGAAAGGAGAACATACAGCGCACATATTATAACATTACTCGTAACACATGTCCTTTTGCAATAAAAGTTTCCTATCCTTCCTATGTTTCCGGACTTTTTACTCACCCTGTATTTTTAAATTCTTTCTTCTCTTTGTTAGTGTTATAAAAAGATTTCTTATCTTTATTTCAGACAATTCTTCAAGAAATAATTTATAGGATAATATAATTTGGTTCCAATTTAAAACAACTTGTTAAACTCTCTCTCTCTATAAATGGTGGACTAATTATTATTTTCTGAAGACTCTCGGAAACGTAGGAATGAATATAAATCTTTTAATGGAATTTTGTGAAGGTTGAAAAAGACATAAGAATTATTATTGATAAGATTACGATAATTTTCAAATTTAAAGTCATTGGTACTTCTATGAATTATAATGTCAAGAAATGGAATGGAATTATCCATTTCAATTTATAAGGTGAATTTAACAAAGGGGACTAAGCTGCTGATACTATTAAGAAATTATGAATATTTATATCAGTGGTACTCATTGCGCGGCTCGCGAGCCAAATGCGCTATATTTGGATCGCGAGCCGCCCAGTGAGTACCACTGATTTATATGAATGAACCACAGACATAAAATTTCGTCTATATACCGTAGCCACTTTAAATTAAAATTAACAATACACCGAGTAATTTTGTCTCAAAAAATTCCATGTTTAAAATGGACAAAACAGGAGAAAAGGACACACCAATTACATTCCAAACCTTGCTTGTAAAAGTTACCATCAAATTGAAATGTATTTTCCTTAATACAGAGCTCAGTGAGAGATATTAATGAGTTTACATCAACATGGAATAAGTAATCAGCCAGTTTCTCCTTGAGAAATTGTAATAAGTCATTCATTAAAGATACAATTGCAAAACTTACTCACTGGAAATTAGTGGGACACTGAATAACATTTAACTCGTAAACTTAATCTTGGTTATTAATCACGCCAGAATTAGAGATCGTACCAACAAGAGAAGATAAGAATTTGACTAACCATTTGGATAATGTATAGGAAGTAGAGTTAATTTTACTAATGACTGGCCGCATGCGATTGTTCGATTCGTGTGTTTTTACCAGTTCATATAATTAAGGAAGCGTAGCCATTGTTTATCATAAACTGTTTCCACAAATTGCTATAATTAATTGCCATAATAACCAAACATCAGCTTTTGTTGGTCTTCAATTTGTTTAAGATCGGCAATGGCTTTTTAAAATTACTTAGGATAACCACAATTGTTCACCTTCAAGGCAACAAACACGACCTTTAGTAACACCTTTAGATGCTGATGAACCGGAAATACGACTCGTTGGCGATTCCATTGTTCGAGGGCAGCTCGAGGAATTCTGTGGGAGAAACCCTCGTCGTAGGCGCCGTTACTGCTACCCTGGTGCAAGGGTGGAGGATATAACTAATAGTGTTGACCATTTTACAGACGGTACCACCGAGGACACAACGTATGTTATTCATGTCGGTACTAATAACGTTTTAAATTCTAGATCGGAAGAACTGCTGGCTAGGTACAGAGACTTATTAGAGCGATTAAAGGAGAAAACTAATAAGATTGTTTTAACAGGTATACTTCCTCGAATTATCCAACGAAGCGATTTCTACAGCAAGGCGACCTATATTAACAATAACCTAAAGTCTCTTTGCCAACAGGAAGGAGTGCATTTTGCAAATTTTTGGAACAGTTTCTACGGCAGGAGGGACTTGTTCCTCGAAGATGGACTTCATCTTAATGAAGTTGGAGCTGCGCGTTTAGGAAGACTATTTCATAATACTGTCTTCTTTTCAGGCTGCCGTAACTCGAACGGTCCCAGCGTAAATTCTACAAATTTCCCCCGCGCTCGCGAAGGTGTCGCAATTACAAACAATTTGAAGGTTCTATCCTTAAATGCTCGTAGCTTACGAAATAAAATAAACGAATTTTTTCCTTAATTGCTTGTAAAGACTATGATTTAATTGCGATAAATGAATCGTGGCTTAGCACTGAAACACGTGACTTTGTAGGGGAATATCAAATTAAAGGTTATAGACTTTTTGTTAAAAACAGAATAGGTAGGCGAGGAGGCGGTGTTATGTTGTATATCAAAGATAATATTGCGAACGTTATAGAAGTAAAGCACTCAATTCCAGAACCGATAGATTCGACTATAGCAGAACTTAAATTGAACGATTTCAAACTTCTTGTTGCGGTTATATATAGGCCCCCAAATCAAACAGCTGATACGGACGAAGCGTTATATCGTGAACTAAAGAGAATAATCGGTAGTGAGCAGGCTTTAGTTATGGGTGACTTTAATTGCGCCAACGTGAATTACGATACAATGCAGGGAGACGCGGAAGGTAATCGTTTAGTTAATTTTCTCGAGGATAGCTTTCTTATTCAAAAGGTTGGGGAACCTACGAGGTTGGACAGTATTTTAGATTTAGTAATAACTACGGATGATAGGCTAATTACTGATCTTCAAGTAATAGAACCGTTGAGCAATAGCGATCACAATATGGTAGAGTTTGTCCTCTCAGTAAGTCACTCGAAACCAACTAACTCGACTAAAATTCCTAACTTCCAGCACGCAGACTTTAGTAAATTTCGAAATAAATTTTCACACGTCAATTGGGAAAACGTAATGGGGAACTCCAACGCAAAACTAATGTGGGAATCGTTCGTAACGGTATTTAGGACTATAAATGAGGAATGTGTACCGTACAAAATTAAGCGTGCGAAAGTAAACAACAAGCCCTTGTGGTTTACTTCTAGAGTAGGAGACATTTTAAAGAGTAGAGATAGGGCTTATAGGCAACATAAGTGCGATAAAGACAATTTGTTGTTACGAAACAACTACATATCTCTGAGGCGTGAAGCGAAAAGTGTAATAAAAAAGTCCAAGCGCGAATTTGAAATCTCCATAGCTCGTGACGGTAAAGAAAACCCCAAGCGATTTTTTCAATACGTCAGTAATAGAAATCCAGTAAAAAGTGTGTCCATTGAAAAATGTAAATGGAGATCTAGTCTCTGAAAACAAGGAAATGGCTACCTTGCTAAACGAATTTTTTACGTCAGTTTTTACTATAGAAGATGTAACGAATATCCCTACGGTCATAGACATAATACCTTTTGATAATGGTAATATTTTGGATAATATTGTCGTTAGTGAAGGGGAAGTAATGCGCTATATTGATAAAATGAAAACGCGTAAATCACCGGGTCCGGATTCCATATATCCCATACAACTAAAAGAATTAAAAGATAGCATTGTTGTGCCGCTAACAAAGATTTTTAATGCGTCTATTTCTGAGGGGTGCGTACCAGATAATTTCAAGTTAGCAAACGTAACACCTATCTTTAAGAAAGGCGATAAAGGTGCGGCGGGAAATTATAGGCCAATCAGTTTAACGTCTGTTGTAGGTAAGCTACTGGAATCAATAATTAGGGATCGTATAGTCGAACACTTAGAAGTGCATAATCTGGTTAGAAATACGCAGCACGGTTTTAGGCGAAACAAATCTTGCTTAACTAATCTTTTAGAATTTTTCCAAAGCGTGGTTGACGTTTACGATAGACATCGGGCGGTTGATGTAGTGTATTTAGATTTTCAAAAAGCGTTTGACACCGTGCCGCACAAAAGACTCATTGAAAAAACTAAGGCTCATGGAATCAGGGGTGTAGTAATAAATTGGCTAGAAGAGTGGTTGCGAGGCAGGAAACAGAGGGTGGTCGTTGATGGAGCGGAGTCGTGTTGGGCTAATGTAGCGAGTGGCGTTCCTCAGGGTTCTGTATTGGGCCCCTTGCTTTTTCTTATATATATTAACGATTTAGATGTCGGCCTAGTCAGTACAGTTTCAAAGTTTGCGGATGACACGAAGCTGGGTGGTAGGGCGATTAATGACGAAGATAGAGGTAAAATTCAGGAAGATCTGAATAAAATCGTTGATTGGTCAGTCACATGGCAAATGAGATTTAACGTGGATAAGTGCAAAATTTTGCATATAGGTTCGCGTAACGGTAATTTTGCGTATAGTATGTCAGGGAAAGATTTAACAAGCGTAGAGCAGGAAAAAGATTTAGGAGTTATAGTCACTGGTGATTTAAAAGTAGCGAAACAAAGTACAGCAGCGGTCAATAAGGCGAACAAAGTGTTAGGTTTTATAGCTCGAAATTTTGAGTACAAATCGCGCGATATTATAGTTCCTCTTTATAAATCATTAGTTAGACCCCATTTGGAGTACGCGGTCCAATTTTGGAATCCGCATATGCGCAAAGATATAGACAAAATCGAAAGAGTTCAAAGACGAGCAACTAAGATGATTCCGTCTCTTAGGTCAAAGTCGTACGAGGATAGGCTTAAGGAGTTAAAATTGACTACTCTCGAGACTAGGAGGTTAAGGGGTGATCTAATCCAGGTTTTCAAAATTATGAATGGGTTTGATAACGTAGATAGAGATAGCTTTTTCGAAATATCTCAATATAATAGGACTAGAAATAACGGGTGTAAGTTGACAAGTAGAAGGTTCGAGACAGCAGTTGCGAAAAACTTTTTTACGCATAGAATAGTAAATAGCTGGAATAGTTTGCCGGTAGAAGTAATTAGTAGCACGTCTATAAACATGTTTAAAAATCGATTAGACGCGCATGTTGATAGAGGGTATAGTTTAAGGTAGTAAAATTAAGGCTTTGTGGGATAGATCCCACAGCTCAACACAAGTGTTGTGGGATATAGGGAGGCAGCGTCTTGGGTTAGGGGATACTCTCTGTCCTTACACACCCCATTTAAAGAGATTCCTCTGCCGAGCGGTGCCCCCCATAGTACTGTGAGGTATTGAAAAACTCATGATCTTCACTTGCCCCACAAACACCTTTAAATGGGAGACCCATAATGGGTGCACACACATTTCTACATTACTGTACAGTCTTTACAGCCACACCTACACTTTTCCTCGTAAGTGTATATATTGTAATGTATATGGTTGTAAATTTTGACTTGGTCCGCAATCGATATGGACCGTGACTTATTTTCGTGACGTACTGATGGATACCGTAATGAAATTGACTGGATTCTTTGGATCTGATATATTTGCATGTCGTTATAAATAGATATAGAGTGTAACATATTTGTGGATAGTAGTCTATTATGACTTGATCCTCTGGATCCAGAGATTCTATCTTTAGTTTTAAATCGATAATTAATTAGTTTTGCTAAATTGGTCGTTGCCAATGTACCATTGTACAGGCAGTTTACATAAATTTCTTATGTTCTTGTGGTTCGGAACCCACGTAAAATTGTAGGTCCCCTCCGCCACCACGGAGGACATACACAATTACGAACACAGTTAGGTAGACCAGCCATGAGTGGATCCTAGGGTCTTTGTTGGTCTGAAAGATTATAACATTATAACATCACTACTGGATTGCGCAACTACATTGTCTCTCAAGATTACTAAAAAAATTTGCAACACTAATCGTATCTGGAGTTTTTTCGATATTAAACGAGGCACCATATTTTAAACTACATTTCATGTCACTATTTAATCCGGAAGAAGCTAAGTTAATGACGTTTTTAAAATCGCTTTGTTTATCCCACATACTTTCAGCCATTAATATTCTGGGTCTATTTTTAAGACAGTCTCTATCCCTTATTTTACTCCGGCGGAGTAGAGAAAATAGTAATCCTCGAGTTGATGTTTCCATCCTTCTATGACATTTAAGGAGTTCAAGATTCCTCTTTCCACTTCTAATTCTTGGAATGCCTTCTTAACTTCATTCTTGGTAATAGCACTGTACTTAAAGAAGATGATCTTCTCCATTTCACCAAAGGGTTGGTCATTTAACATCTTGTATCTGCGTCCAAAATTGAGATTTCGGTATTACTTTTTCTCTACGACGAAGTTGAAAGAATTTTAACCGACTCTTTTTATAATACGCGTTAATGAGAAAATTCTTAAAGCTCTTGTAGACTGGCTGGAGGTTGGGGAATGGGTTGGGGGAAGTCCAAAAGGGAGTATCAAGATGAGAAGACGCGCGGCCTCAATATCTATGGCTGAGATCCTCATATAGTTTGTATTCTATTCACGTGAGGAATTTTTTTTTTCCAATAATAAAATTTTTTTTTGAACGAAAATCTAAAAGAAAATTTTTAGTTCATTGTAAGAAGATTCCGGTGTTGGCTAATCCTTATAGTTATGGAACAGAAAAATAGTTATTATCATGCCCATATCTATATATATATATGATACTTTAACTAATAAAGGGTACATATTGTTTGGTATATGGGGTATAGGTACCCATAATAAGTCAATAATATGTCGTTCGTTATTGAAAAAGTATTTTTCAGAAATTTTTCGATTATTTTAACTTTTTAACTAACAACTAAACTAAGTTAGAACAGCTAGAACAGTACTTTTCGATAAACCAAATCGTACTTGATTGTGACGCGTATGTTACTAACGCCTTAGTGACTATCATTATTCTAAACTAAATACAGGCCTGTAGACGGATGGTTTGCGATTGCGGATACTTGTGGTTTTTAGTCCAGTTTGTGTAGAGCAAACCTAAGTTAGTACGAGTACGACTGAGTGCTACAGGTAAATTTGTGCTGCTTTAGGGAAGAAACACAAACTTGCAGTGCATCTTGCTCCTGAAGAATCATGCACCAAGATTGATAATAACTGGAGGTATTTGCAATACAAACTAACGAAAATTGCAGTAAATTGAATAAGGATATGGACGTTCTTTGAATTAACTTAGCAAAGAGCATTGTAATTGCTTTCAGTGGTGGTGAACCACGTAGGAAAACCTCATTAGTACTTCTACTCTGACCCCTTATTTACTTGTCAATGCTACTCTAAGCTGTTCGTACCCTGAAATGGGCATATGGGCGGAATGGTGCTGTATGTGAAAGGATGTTTAACTCTTCATACCTCCATTGAAACTATGAATACATCGACGAATAAAAATTGTAGATATATATATGTATATTAATTAAACTAAGTGCATTCATTATAATGGTTTAATGTCTCTGTGCGATTCCTTAAAGGTGACGAAGGAAACTGTGGACTATTTCTACGACGAAGTGTCAGGACAGAGCCTCGATGCTTCCACGGACAAGAAATTGATCGTAAAGAAGGACTCGTCCTTTACCGGCCTCAAAAGTGGCTCGAATGTCCTTAGGAAAGCGAGGAAGGGCACTCGTGAGGACACTAAATTCGACCTGAAGCCCCTGAGAGAAACCACGGTTGGAATGGACACCAAATATGTCATTCAACAGGTAATCCTCTTTGCTCTCCGTTGCCATGTGTGTGTGTGAGGGGTGGTGGTCATAAATTTATCGACTATGTACTATAAATGTATTAAAATGTCAGGCTAATAATAATAATAATAATAATAATAATTACTGATACTTGCTACTGTTATAGGGAAGATATTATTATTATTATTGTTATTATTATTATTATTGTTATTATTATTATTACTGTTGTTATTATAAAGGAGAAATAACAGTAGAAATGTTAACTTTAATCTTATTACAAAACAGTGTATCCAATCACGAAAATATCAAATCGTGCGTCTCAACGGTCCCGTACGTAGGGTATTTAAACACTTTCCGAATACTCATTATGACGAGAAAGAAGAAAATGAGTCAAAGAAGAAAAATAAAATAGGTCAAAGAATAAAAAAAAGAGTCAAAAAAGAAGAACGAAAGAAAAAAAAAGAAAATACTCAAAGAAAAAGAATAAAATAACGAAAAATGTTAAAGGAAGGAAAAGTAGAAATAAAATTAAATAAGAATAAAATAAGTCAAATAAAATAAAATAACTGGAAAAGAAGAAGAAGACTAAAATTAACTGAAGAAGACAAAATTTTTTTTTTAAAAAAAGAATAAAATAACTAAAAAAAAAAATAAAAGAACGAATAAAATGAGTCACAGAAATAAAATAAAATAAAATGCATTAAAGACGGGAGTCGAGTGATCACATTCATTTCCTGTAAAAGAAGGTGATTAACCTCTTTTTCTGTTTCAACGCTTCCTATAAAAGGTGCCAAAAGGGGAATGTTGAATAGAGACGTTCATGACGATAATAGACTACAATTCTTTTACCTTTTCTCGCTAATATTAAAGGTATTGAATTAAGAATACTCTTTATGAGTGAAAAAGTCTTAGTTTTAAGGGAGAAGCTAGTAGAAATTAAAGTAAAATTTCTAATACTTTTTTTAAAAATTGGACGACAAAATCTTAATAAATCTAATTCATACATTTTGTTTGATTCTTGCTGCCTTGTATGAAAGCGTCGTTGGTAAAGTGCGAACGCAGTGCTTAGTCAGTGATCAAATATTGTATCACAAAGGGAAGATATGTTTAGAAAAATATTTCATTCATATATTAAAAAAATTATAACTGGAAGGTATAGTGGAATAACCTTTTTTTTTAAATTTTCAGGGTGTCGTTCCAAAACTGGTTGTAGCCTCTGATTCTACATTCGCTTTTCGGAAGAGAGCTTTGGATTCTCATCAGACTGTAAGTATAGGCCGAGAATTATGTAATTAAAACCAATCCTCATAAATTCTCGCTTTGGAATATAAGATACACTAAAAAAAAATCTCGCGCAGCTTAGAAGCGTACTTAAATCAGCACGGTGTGTGCAGTTTTCATCAAGGCAATTTTTCTTTAAGTTAAAATATATTATGAGTGATTAAATGGGTAAGAACATTAGTGGGTAAGAACCTCGAGTAAGATTAAGCGCAATGAATGCGATTGTTTGGGATTTAGGGAGAGAGCAACATTTTCGTGGTGAAATTTAGCAAATTGGTTGCGGTTCCTGGATTAGTTTGGAGGGGTGTGAAATCCGGCCGATACTCATACTTTTCTGCGCAGAATTTCTGCGAGTGTATAAATAATGACGATTGTTGTATTAATATTGATAATATATTTAATGTTCCAGTAATTCTCTTGTCCTTAAATCCTACTTAGTGGTAGAGTGCCGGACTGTGTATCTGAAGATTCTGGGTTCGAGCCTATGCTTGGACTTTAGATTTCAGCTGTTAAGGTGCCCATCTGGGTCATTCTCGGTTGGGTATAGTGGTTCGGAACTTTGAATCCAAGAAAGCTTTAGGTCCACTACCTTATATGACGTTATAGATACTGCGAATGAAATTAACCAATCCCAAAGTCTATTTAATAACCTTCTAGCTGTTTAACCTCAAAAAGTTAAGAACGTCTGTATGTAAGAAAGCAATATTTTACTAAGCCCATATTAGACACTTTACCTTCAAGTGTTACCATCATTTTAAAAGATGCACTTTCAAATTAAGAATTGGGAAGAATGTTCCGCTCTGTAAACATAATTATTACGTTTTCTACTAATTTCTATTAATCATGCCAGCCCCCGGGGCTCACTGGGTGATATCGTTTCCCTATAGACGAAGTGAAGATCCTGAGATCGGGGGTTCTACCCCCGATAGTACTAGTAAGTAACGATTGAGGAGTTAGCGCAATAGGCCACAACCATTTACCCTGAATACCATGCCAGTTTCTGGCCCTTCTCACTGATTAATCTGGTCAAATCAAGGTAAAATGTTTACACGGATTGGGAATATAAAAATCATTGAAATAAATAACACTTCAATGAAAACTAAGTAATGGAGCTAATGAAAAACAAACAGGAAATTTTAACAAAGAATACGATACGAATATATTAATTATGTCAGTAAATAAGAACTTGATGCGAGTTTGGAGCGTGTAAATAATATGCTGTATAAATCATTAGTTAGACCCCATTTGGAGTATGCGATCCAATTTTGGAATCCGCATATGCGCAAAGATATAGACAAAATCGAAAGAGTTCAAAGACGAGCAACTGAGATGATTCCATCGCTTAGGTCAAAGTCGTACGAGGATAGGCTTAAGGAGTTAAAATTGACTACGCTCGAGACGAGGAGGCTAAGGGGTGATCTAATCCAGGTTTTTAAAATTATGAATGGGTTCGATAACGTAAATAGAGATAGCTTTTTCGAAATATCACAATATAGTAGAACTAGAAATAACGAGTGTAAGCTGACAAGTAGAAGGTTCGAGACAGCAGTTGCCAAAAACTTTTTTACCGGTAGAAGTAATTAGTAGCACGTCTATAAATATGTTTAAAAATCGATTAGACGCATATGTTGATAGATTGGGTGTAGTTTAAGATAGTAAAATTAAGGTTTTTGTGGTTCGGAACCGAACCCACGTAAAACTGTAAGTCCCCTCCGCCACCACGGAGGACATACACAATACACAATTACAAACACAGTTAGGTAGACCAGCCATGAGTGGATCCTAGGGTCTTTGTTTGTCTGAAACATTATATATATATATATATATATATATATATATATATATATATATATATACACACACACGAGTATATATATATATATATATATATATATATATATATATATATATATATATATATATATATATATATATATATGAGGGCCACTCAATATATTTTGCCCCACCTTTTTTTTATCTTTCCAAGTTTCCTTGTAAGTTCCAGAAATTTTGTACGCAAGTAGTTACATACCTTTTTCACAAGTTTTTATTTTTCCACATAGTCTCCATCCTTTTCTACAGCTTTCCTCCACCTCTTAACAAGGGCCTTTATTCCTGACTGGTAAAAGTCCGTTGGGTTCCGATGGAGCCACCTCTTAACCTCCTCAACAACCTCATCGTCACTCTGAAACTTTCTTCCACGAATAGCATCCTTCATTGGCCCAAACAAGTGGAAGTCTGAAGGTGCCGGATCCAGGCTGTATGGAGGGTTGGGTAACACAGTAAAGCGCATTTTTGTGATGGCCTCTCTTGTTTGCAAACTATTGTGTGGTCTTGCGCTATCGTGCAAAAGAAGGACGTCTTCCACTTTTCTCTCCGGTCGAATTCGCTTTATACGTCTCTGGAGAGTTGATTGTTTGTCCTTTCTTCATAATGTTCACTTTTTTAGTTTTTACTCCTTTTAGTATTTTTAATAGCTGTAAGTGGGGCTTCCACCCGAAGCCAAACACTTCAACTATATCTGAACTTGGCTTAGTGTTGATTTGCCGCTAGGATTACGTTCTTTTCTTTTCTCCAATGGTCCAGTTTATTGTGTCATACCGACATATTTTTTGTAGGGCCCATTGTCTGATGGAACAGCTGGGGTCCAGGGTCAATACCTTGACCTGGTGTGATCCCCCGCATTGATCCCTTTGGTGAAGAATCTTCTCCTCTGGGACTGAGAAAAGTTGCACCATTGCTCACCTCACCCACCCTGGTGCGTAAGCGGGTTGAGGGGACCTTCTTATCCTGGGTGACGTCCAGCCAGTGTGTGAGCTTTCCTTTAGAAATTACATCCCGTTCTTGTTTGTGGAAAGCTACGTACAGGTGGGAGGGGTTTCCCCAGCACCCGTCCCTTATTTTTAGTCGCCTTTTACGACACGCTGGGACCACGTAGGAAGTATTCTTTCAAATTCCCTATCCCCATGTTCACCAGAATCACTCCTTTCATGTCCCAGAAGATGGTGGCCATAACCTTTCCTGCAGAGGGAGCCATTTTGAACTTTTTGTTGCGTAGGGAGTATAAGTGATGCCACTCCATAGATTGGCGTTTTGTTTCAGGTTCAAAGTGGTGTACTCAAGTCATCCCCAGTCACAATTCGTGAAAGGAAGTCATCCCCTTCTGTCTCGTATCGAACCAACGACTCAGAAGCAATTTCTTTTCTTTGGGCTTTGTGATCTTCAGTCAGTTGGCGAGGAATAAATCGTGAACACACTTTTGAGTATCCCAGATGCTGAATTATCGTATTCACACTTCCTTCACTAATTCCTAGCTCCAGTGATAGCTCCTTGTATGTGACGCGCCGATTTGATCGAATGATGCTGTTAGCACGTTGCCGACTGGCTGATTAGGGGCCCTATAAGACAACGGCCGCTTGGCTGAAGTCTTAATATGGCTCCTGTCAAGCGAACACCTCTCCTTCTCTCTCTCTCCTTCTCCTCTCTCTTAAGTTAGGTATACCCCTTTGGGGGGTGAGGCCGTTCCAGCTTCTTCCCTAAAGAGGTCTCCCCCAGCAGGAGTTCATTGCAACTTGCGGGATAACTCCGCCTCCAAGTTGCATAACCCTTTGTTGCTCTTGCAACAACTCCCCTCCCCCTTTGGGGGGGTGCATGCAACAAGGGAGGTTGGCACTGTGGGGTGCCTTGCAACAAGGAGAATTGACACTCTTGCAGCATTGATCAACATTTGCAATTGCATTGAACACTCTCCTTTTGCACCCACACTACTTCGGAGGCCTTTTCTTCACGAAATACTTACTCGAGGTAATATTTTTGTTTATGTTTTTAAATTTTTAATCACTTACGCTTTCGTTAAGGTAAGGAAAGAGGGGTGTTCCATTAAGAAATTTAAAGAAAGCGGTTTTTACCCGATATAGTGACTATTTTTTCGAATTTCACCCTCATTATTGTTTTAATCCAAAAAGTCGAAATTCAAATAACTCGCATAAAATTGTACCCATGTTTCTACACACACACACACACACACACACACACACACACACACACACACACAGTTATTTGTTTTAGGTTAACCTAACCTAACTTAACCTAACCTAAAAAAACAACTTGAAGATGAAAATCTGGGATATTAATTTTCTCCGCGCATGCAGTACAAGACTTTCAACACATTTTCATCCCTTTTTCTGTCCAACGCAAAGGTTAATCGTATTCTTAATTTTTTATCTACTCAACCCAGTGGTTCTCAACTTTTTTTCACTGAAGGCATCTTAAACTCATTTATCATATTTCGCGGCACCCATGAAACATTTTTTTTTACATAAAATGTTGCAAAAAAAAATGCTTAAACATTAAAATGTGCTTAATTTTAAACATTAAATTATGAATTGTTATATTTTAATAGATGTTAATTATTTTTAAAAGAAAATATAAAGAAAATCAATCAAATTTAACCTGATAAATGTTATTGTTCTCAGTGAGATTTAGATTTCTGAGACAGACCAGAGAGATAGCCGCGGGACCCCGGTTGAGAATAACTGACTCAACCGTTCAACTCTGGAACAACCTTCCTCAATCCATTTTCCCCCTGCCTACGAAATCCAACCTTTCAACCGCAGAGTGTCCGGTCATCTCGAAAATTTTGGACCTTGATTTCGGCTTTCTTCTTCGACTTCTGTTGGGGGGGAGGGCGTTTTTGCAGCCGTTCTCCCCTGGCCCCTCCGTTCGGCATTAAAAAAGTTTTGTATTTACACGGAACTGGCCAGCGCCTGGGTTTCATGGGGTAACACAATTTTCCTATAAGCGAAATGAAGACTGAGTTAGGAGGGTTCGATGATGCTAGTTAATAATAATAAGTAGTTATTCCAATGGACCGCATTAGTCAAGCCTGAGCACTGCGCCAGTTTCTGGCCCTCCTGACTCATTATGGTTACACTCTTAAGTAATTTTAAGCATTATGAGCTTAAGATAAAACGAAGAATGAAGCTATTATTATAGCACGTTCGGAGAAGTAAATGTATATAAAATGGCCCATCTTCTTTCTTTTCTTTTGTTCATTTATGGAGTGCGAATCAGTAGGTTATAGGATGTCCCACGTATGTTTATAGAAAACGGAAGAAGGGAGTAACTCTGGTAAAAACATTCCATAACAAAAATATGCCTCTCCCCTTTAGCATTTTATGTTAATGTGTAAGACATAACTATTTTTATGTCTGTGCTATATTTTTATATGTCTTTGTTTCGGAAAGACATTGGTTCAAGGGAGACGAATATTTACACTGTCTGACTATGCTTCCTTCAACTCTCGCTTTTATAAAGTATATAAATATTTTTAAATGCCGTAACCGTACTAAGACAGAAATGCAAAAGGTTTTAGGGTTATTAATTTATTTAAATTTTTGTAATTGAAATAAATATTATGTTAACAAAAGCAAAGGGTTTAAAAGGCGAACAGTTTGATCGTGTTAACATATAGAAATTTAGTGACTGAAGATGGTACTATCTGACATGTCTTTATGGTAACTACTATTCCCAGATATCGCAACAGGCTATGATTTCTGAGTCGCAATATAATATCCTGAAGATTGGGCTACATCTTAGCCACGTTGAAACATCGCTTCCAGTTAGATCAGTGAAATTAAGCGACGATCAGTTTACTCAGTAGTTGGATGGAAGACATTCCTCTGTGTCCAGATAATTTAGCAACCATTCGATGGTTCGAATCCAGACTACAAAATCTACAAAACTCTCTCGCGACACTCCCGTTTTTGGAAAAATTCTCGCTTTCCAAATTGCGAGTCTTGCGCAATATTGAAAATTCTCACTCATAATATTTAAGCGTCTCTCGCTAATGCGCTCTGGAAAAAAATTATCGCGTTAATTGCAGTCAAAACTAATTTTAGTTAAAACTTTCTCCCCACGCGTCGGGCGCGAGAGTGTTATGGAAAAAAAAATCTTCACGCGACGTGGAAAATTCGAGCAAATTTTGTAGCTTGGGTTCGGATCCCACCCACGTAAAGCTGTGGGTCTCCTCCGTCACGTGATCTTTGTTGTTACGAAGAAGGCTAAAGAACACCAAACATTATCATCATATTCCCTACAGATAACTAGCATATACAGTGGCGTTCATAAGTATTCGTACAAAGAAATATTTGAGTTATATTCATCCTTATCGTTTGTACCATGCATAGGATAGTTGTTAAATTTTTTCAAACCAACGGTAAACTTTTCACAAATAAAAAAATTAGTTTAACTCCAACATAAAATGTAAAACATCAAAGAATTTGAGGAAAATAAAGAGAAGTTAAAATGCAAGAGATTTTGTACATTTAGACTGTACTTACAAACTTATTTAATACTTTGTGTTGTGTCCACCTTTTGCTTGAATGACTTCACTGACTCGTTTTGGGTATTTTTCTACAAGGTTTCGACATCTCTCAGTAGAAATTTTAACCCATTCTTCTCAAGAAAATTGTTGCAATTCATTCAGATTCGAAGAGTTTCTCTTGTGGACATCTTTTTTCAAATCAAATCGATTAAATTGAGAGCTGGGCTATGACTGGGCCACTCGAGAAGCTTGAAATTCATTTGCTGAAACCACTTCATGGTGCTCTTACTTTTATGTTTTGGATCATTATCTTATTGCAATACCCAATTGCGACCCAGTTGCAACCGAACTGAGGGCAATACATTTCCTTCTAAAACTTCATGAGATTTCTTCAAATTCAAGGTTCCACTGATGATAAGCTTTCCTGGACCAAAATCAATAAACCTTCCCCAAAGAAGCAAACCATCACCACCATCATGTTTAACCTTCGGAGAAAGGATGTTTTTTTTCCTCGAATGCAGTATTTGATTTTCGTTAAACATACCATTGCTTGTTGTTCCTGAATAATCAGTGGCGTAGCTAGAGGGGGGGGGGGCGATCGCCTCCCCACCAAGCTTCAGAAAGGATTTTGTCGGAAAATTTCTACCTCCTCTGTCGGAATATTTAATGTGTCGGAAAATTTGAATAACACTTCCTTTGTCTTTTCTGTTTCATTTGTATTTGTACTTAAAAGAAGAGCTCCAATTAATTTGTGCGTGTTTTCAATATATGGTTGTTGTAGCCACATATATTTTTTCATTCTGTTATGCTAGGCAGTATATGCTGCAAATTTTCTGGTCCATTGTTACACAGAGTGCATTGTGTGTTTTCCCTTGTGAATCATTTTCTTTCATTTAATGGTAGTGTATTCTGCTTTTGTATTGCGTTACTGAATACTGATGCGAGTGTGTTATCATATACAGTATGTGTTCCTCGCACTTAATAGATTCTTTGTATGGCCTGTAAATTGTTATGCTTAATGAGATAGATGATTGATAAACGGTATCTTTGTCACGCCCGTTTGTCGGAAAATTTTGGCCTTTGCACCCACCACCAAAAATTTCTAGCTATGCCACTGCGAATAATTCAACTTTGGTCTCGTCTGTCCACAGAACTTTCTTCCAGAATGCAAATCCATCATTTTGATGATCTTTCGCGTACTTTAAACGAGCTTCTTTGTGCGCTTTTTGTAACAGAGTTGTTTTTCGTGCAACTCTTCAATGCAAACCACTCTTTCTCAATGTACGACGTACAGTAGCGGGATGGACATCGATTTTAGACAGTCTTAATGTTTCGCAAATATCACCCGCAGTCACTCGTGGATTTTCAGCAGCCATTCTTGCAATCCGTCTAACTGTACGTTCTGAAATTTTACAAGGTTGTCCACGCCATGGTACAGTTTTGATTGTTTCAAAGCCTTTCCATTTCTTTAAAAACTGCAGCAACCGTCGTAAATGGAATTCGAAATTGTTCTCTTATCTTCTTTTTACTCTTTCCAGACTCGTGTGCATCAATAACATATCTCTTAAGATCCGTAGACAGCTCTTTACCAAGACGACCCATTGCTTACTAATGGCTCGTACAGTCATCCGTCTTCCATGAAGATTCACAGAGAAAATTCTAGAATTCAGAAATATCAACAGTCTCTAATGATTAAATAGCCACCCACTGATAAAAATTTTAAATTCTTTGAGCCTAAAGTGGACACACAAGGTATTAAATAATTTTGTAAATAAATGTACGAAAACTTTGGAATTTTAACTTTTTTTATTTTCGTCAAATTCTTTGATGTTTTACATTATATGTTAGAGTTAAACTAATTTCTTTTATTTGTTTATTTTTTCCAAACAAACCATAAACTTTTCATAACTATTCTATGCATAGTACAAACGCTGAGGACGAATATAACTGAAATATTTCTCTGTACGAATACTTATGAGCGCCACTATAATAAAAGGTATGAGTAAATATCTGAGTAGTTTGACATTCATAATAAATTCATTGAATAACACACACACACACACACACACACACACACACACACACACACACACACACACACTATATATATATTATATATATATTGCATAAAGAGCGGAAGATATTAGAGTGCCCGCAGGCAGGAAATTTAAAAGCTAAATTCGGATTAAAATTTTACATTTTCAGTCTGTTGAATTGAATATGAAACGCTGAGAAAATAAAGTTATTTCAGACTTCCATCTCCAAATCTGCAAAAACTAAATGAACTTTTCTTTCACACTTCTACTTTCATTTTTGGAATCTACAATTATTTGAATAGAATTTCCTTCAATCCATTCGTACACAATTTTGACCTTCCAATTACCATATTCGCTTACTTAAAGAACGTTTAATTCCTCATGCAAGCAATTTACTATCATGCACTAGCATCTTTAGCATCTTGGTAACTATTCTTATCTTTTAAATTATCAGTCACACCTCCAGGCTTAACTTCTTTCACCCTGTTTTCAAAGACTTTTCCTCATCTCTACCTAATGGACATACCTTTTCTTTTTTTGTACAGTTGCTGAGCAAGCTCGCCTTGGAGAATATTTATAAGGAAAAATAATGAAAAAAATGATAAGTTGAGAAATAGCTTTTTGTCAAACTTTCGCTTTTTTTCTATGATTGGATGTCGAATTTACAGGATTTCTGAGATATTCTCTTTTCGAGAAATAATTTTTTTCTCGTTTCTTTCTCCATGCATAGTTGATACTACAAATAACGTGGGAAAGGATGGCACAGAAGCTCAAATTTCTATGTAAAATGTTCATGTATTGTATCAAAAAATGAAGTTGCAAATATGCTTTAACCTCCTGAATAAGTGTAAACCTCGGTTGGCACGTTTGATTTTATTAATAAATAAAAGCTAATATAATTTCTCAACTATATGAGAATGCTTTCTTTTAAAGTTTATGCAGGAAAAAAGTAGAAGTCTTATACCTATAAAGTTAATCCCATTCAAATCTTTCTGACAGTGATGTCAACCAAAGCATAAAGAGAGAGAGAGAGAAGAGAGAGAGAAGAGAGAGAGAGAGTGAGAGTTACAAGGAGTTATAAGGAAAAGTAGTACCTCAAAAGGCCTTGTGGCCCATACCGAGGAGGTACCAATGGCATCAAGTGCCAGGGAAAAATTCATACACTCTCAAATAGTGTGCAAGATTTGGTCTAACCTGTTGTTCAACAGATCCACAGAAGAACTGTTCACAAGTTCTGAAGGAAACCTGTTCCACGTGTCACAGATCTTATACGTAAAGTAATTCCCACACACACTAGTCCTAAACCGTTTCAAATCCAACTTCCAACCATTGATGCGAGTTGGGTTATCATTTAAACTAGACATGCTTCTAAAATCGACATCGTTGAACCCGCGTAAGAGCTTGAAAACTCGATGAGTTGACCGCGCAGCCTCCGAGTTTCCAGCGAAAACAAGTTCAGGGCGCGTAAGCGTCGATTGTAGCCCATATGCCTAACGGAAGGAATTAACTTTGTGGCACTCGCCTACACTCGCTCCAGCCTCTCAATATCTTTCCTGAAGGTGGGCGACCAGAACTGCACAGCATACTCCATGTGTGGCCGAAGCAGGGAATTGTAGAGAGAGAGCACAATCTCCTTGTTCCGAAACTGAAATTGCCTCCTGATATAACCCAACAGTTTCTGGGCTTTGTTTTCCACCTCTACGCACTGTTTTGTAAACTTAAGGTCGCTGCTAATTAGCACACCCAAGTCCTTTTCCAAATCAGTCGCCTCGATATTACTCCCCAACATCGAGTAGTCCGACTTGGGATTGGCGTAGCCAATGTGCATCACCTTACATTTATCCAAGTTAAACGGCATTTGCCATTTTTCGGACCACTCTCCTATCCTACTTAGGTCAGCACACAGTTGCTCGATCGTTTCGGGCGTCCCAACATTGGCCCCAAGCTTGGTGTCATCAGCGAATTTGGCGATCCGACTGACGATGCCACCGTCGATATCATTTATGTAAATGATAAACAACAGCGGCCCCAAAACGGAACCCTGAGGTACCCGACTAGTGACCGAGGCCCAACCCGAACTAACCCCTTTAATTACAACCCTCTGCCGCCTATTCTTCAGCCAGTTTTCAATCCACCTACCTATTTCCCCACCGATACCCAGCGCGCGGAATTTGACCATTAGCCGGCGGTGAGGTACCTTATCAAAGGCTTTCTGAAAATCGAGATAAAGTATATCAATCGCCCTACTCTTATCATACTCACTCAACATGACGTGGAAAAACTCGAGCAAGTTGGTGAGACACGACCTATGCCGTCTAAACCCATGTTGGGAGTCCCCAAGCAGCTTGTAGGAATCCAAATGATCAACGATCCTATCCGCTATTATCCCCTCTAATAATTTACCTACAACTGAAGTGAGACTAATGGGACGATAGTTCCCTGGACTTTCGTGATCCCCTTTCTTAAAGATAGGGGTCACATTGGCTTCCCTCTAGTCACCAGGCACCTGGCCCATCTCCAACGATTTGTTGAAGACTGTATCCAGGTGGGGCGCCATCTGGTCGCGCACCTGCCGCAACACTCTGGGGAGGAACTGGTCGGGCCCAGGAGCCTTAAACGTGCTCAGTTTGTCTATTCTATCGGCAACGACTGTCGCAGTACACCGAACACTATCGAGGCCAGCACCTTCGTGCCTGACGCCTGGCTCGGGGATGACGCGGGTGTCCTCCCTGGTGAACACTCCCGCAGAGTACTCATTAAGCACATTAGCGATGTCCGCGTCGGAGGTCCGCAGAACACCGCTGGGGTCCTTTAATGGACCTATCATGCTTCTAATGGGCTTTGTACTATTAACATAACTGAAGAACTCCTTAGGGTTCCCCTTGCAGAGGCTTGCCACCCGTAGTTCTTCGTTACGTTTCGCTAGCCTAACCTTCGCCTTCACTTCCCTACACAGGCGGACATACGCCTCAGTGTTCTCGTGGGAACGATTGGCCTTCGCCCTCCTATACGCTACTTTCCTATTTCGGATAGCCGAAGCGATGTCACGAGTGAACCACTTAGGCTGCGTTGAAGCAGGGTTGACCGGTTTTGTGGGTATGGCAGCAGACTTCAGCACCATAAACTGGTCCCGGAATGCAGTTCACACTCCCTCAACATCGCCGCCGACCTCTAACCCCATCTCACCTATGCTATCCCGCAGGCTAACAGAGTCCGCCCGCCGTAGATCAAGCTTACTGCCTCTCGAGTTACTATGCTTCACCCGAGGGACGCAGACACGGAACCTAATCAGACCGTGATCACTCCCGCTCAACGATTCGTCAACGGTGAGGCCAGTGACGAGGTTGTCTTCGGTCGTGAATACTAAGTGTAGAACGCTTTCGCCTCCTGTAGGCTCATTGACCCACTGAGTGAGGAAGTTCTCATCACCAAAGTCAACTAGCCTCCTCCAGCATCAGCAGTCCTGTCTTCCCACTTTATGCCCGACAGTTGAAGTCTCCTAAAACTACACACACCCTATCCCCTAGCAGGCTACGGAGTTCGGTGTACAGGGCTGTATCCTCCTCGAGGAGGAGATGCGGAGGTCTGTACACTAAGATTAACCTATAGTTTCGTCCCTCCCACGTTCAGATGGACGCCAAGCAGCTCCCGTTCCGATCGGAACTGGCAGTCAATCGGACTCAACGTGTCCCTCACGTATATTAGTACCCCTCCCCCCTCCCCACTGGTGCGGTCTTTGCGAAACATTCTATACCCGGGAATTTCGAACTCCTCAACGCAGTCCCTACGATCAGTATGGACCCAGGACTCGGTGATAGTAATGATATCCTGGTATTTTGATGCTAAAAGCGCTCGTACTCGCAAAACTTATTCCTAATCGACCTAGCATTAAAAAGCATTGCACGGAGAGAGCCTTCCCTATTCTGAGAGAGAGAGAGAGAGAGAGAGAGTTACAAGGAGTTACAAGGAAAAGAAGTACCTCAAAAGGTCTTGCGGCCCATACCGAGGAGGTACCAATGGCAACGGGTGCCAGGGAAAATTTTGTATTTTTCTTTCAACTATCCTAGCAGTAGTAGAAAACTGGATAGAAAAGTAGAAGGCTCTCTCCCCACCCTCCGCTCCCTCCCTGCCAGAGGCAGGTACGGAAAAAGGTTGAAGAAAATACCTTGACCCTGGAAAAGTAGCCAAGGAAATTTTACAGGAAAGTGGAGAATATATAAATAGCTCTATATTTAGCTTGCTCACAGAGACACCGAGCAAGCAAACTCCTGCAGAGTTTTCTGAGGTTTTAATCTTAAACTATGAGTGTGTTTAGTACTTTGTCTAGCCTATTTTTAAACAGATTTACACTTTGACTGGAAACAACCTCTGAGGGAAGTTGGTTCCAGATATTAACTATTTTATAGGAAAAGAAATTTCCGCAGACTGAGGTCCTAAATGTCTTTACACACTCAAATAGTGTGCAAGATTTCGTCTAACCTTTTCTTGAACTGATCCACAGAGGAACTGTTCACAACTTCCGAAGGTAACCTGTTCCATGTGTCACAGATCTTATACGTAAAGTAATTCCCACACACACTAGTCCTAAACCGTTTCAAATCCAACTTCCAATCATTGTTGCGAGTTGGGTTATCATTTAAACTAAACATACTTCTAAAATCGACATCGTTGAACCTTCGTAAGAGCTTGAAAACCTCGATCAGTTGACCGCGCAGCCTCCGAGTTTCAAGCGAAAACAAGTTCAGGGCGCGTAACCGTCGATTGTAGCCCATATGCCTAACGGAAGGGATTAACTTTGTGGCCCTCGCCTGCACTCGCTCCAGCCTCTCAATATCTTTCCTGAGGGTGGGCGACCAGAACTGCACAGCATACTCCAGGTACGGCCGAACAAGGGAATTGTACAGTGAGAGCACAATCTCCTTGTTCCGAAACTGAAATTGCCTCCTGATATAACCCAATAGTTTCTGGGCTTTCTTTTCCACCTCTACACACTGTTTCGTAAACTTAAGGTCGCTGCTAATTAGCACATCCAAGTCCTTTTCTAAATCAGTCACCTCGATATTACTGCCCAACATCGAGTAGTCCGACTTGGGATTGGCGTAGCCAATGTGCATCACTTTGCATTTACCCAAGTTAAACGGCATTTGCCATTTTTCGGACCACTCTCCTATCCTACCTAGGTCCGCACGCAGTTCCTCGATCGCTTCGGGCGTCCCAACATTGGCCCCAAGCTTGGTGTCATCAGCGAATTTGGCGATCCGACTGACGATGCCACCGTCAGAGAGAGAGAGAGAGAGAGAGAGAGAGAGAGAGAGAGAGAGAGAGAGAGAGAGAGAGTTGAAGTTAATATATGAGAAAGGATTCCGTTCCAAACCTAAACCCAACATGGATGTGTGTGTATGTGTGCGTGTGCTTGCTTGCTCGCATTCCTACTTTCAAAGGTATAAAGTTTTCAGTTCTAGATTAAATATTACATTACATCTCAATTATATACGTATTACATCAATAAAACGCCATATTAAGTTTCTCTAATTACCTGCCTAATTAATATGTGGTTGAGCAAAGTTTTGGCTTCAGAAAGTTTTCATGAAATTTCCTTTCTACCAACTTCGGTCCAGAGCTGGACTACGGACTAATTTTAGCGGGACCACATTAAATTCTAAATATGAATGAATAAAAATTGTTTAAAGATTAAAAAAAACAATTACAGTAATTTCAAGACGGAACGTACGAAAATTGGAGAACTGATATTTATATTATTCAGTTTGGCTTTTTAGCTTTAGGCTTTACTGCATTGTAAAAAATAAAAAGGCAATTTTTTTCTAATACGCTTGACGCTCGTGCTGCCATCGTATTAGGGGAAAATTCTTTCTTTCATATTAGATGCAAATGTGTTCCATCTCGTAGATAACATTATTCATTAGTGTTTCCGAACGTATAATCTTCCGCGCATGAATAAATTTCATTGAAATAAATGAAGAAAGAAATGTAATGGGAAATAAATTCGCCGAACATTTGAGAGTAAGAGATTCATATTTTTTCCGTTCGCTCTTCTTTTCTTTATATAGCGAGAAAGTTTCTTATTCATTAATGCTAAAAAATAAACTCAACTTTGGATGGAAAGTGAATCAATTTTCAGGAGGAAAGGTCAATACTTCGGGAGGTGAAAGTATCGGTCATTGTGAGAAAAAAGTTCATATGAACATGTGTCTAATTCTGAATGGTTACGGAGATAGAGCTGTTTGAATCTGATGCGCGCGCAGCTCTTCCTCCTCCCGCGGTGGTCCCATTCAATTGCCAACAAGGTCTCCAGACTTCTCTCCGTTAGATTATTGTTTGTGGGGTGGATGAAAAGTCAAGTTTACAAAAGAAAGGTGGATACACGAGACGTATTGCTCGCGCGCATTTTGGATGCTGCTGCCCGCATAAAGGAACGTCAAGATCAACTCAGACGAACAACACGCGATCTTCGCACACGAGTTGCAAAGTGCAGAGGTTGACGGTGGGATTTTCGAAAACGTATTGTAAACTGTAACAAATTTGTCATTTCTGTATCTGATACCATTCAAAATGCCAATGTTTAAACATTAAATGTTAGAAACAGTAATTGGTTTCTCTTTCTTGATTACCATTAACAATGCTTTTGTATTTGTAGATTCAAACAGCTCTATCTCCGTAATCATTCAGAATTAGACACATGTTCATAGGAACTTTTTTCTCACAATGACCGATGCTATCACCTCCCGAAGTATTGACCTTTCCTCCTGAACTCTCTCTCTCTCTCTCTCTCTCTCTCTCTCTCTCTCTCTCTCTATATATTATATATATATATATATATATATATATATATATATATATATATAATTTAACTGCGCTCATAAAAAAACTTTCTATCTTTAGTTAAACTTTCTCAGCCATAGCTGCGCACTATTCTATTAATGTTTTTTTATTCGAGAACCCTTAATAATAGCTTTCATGGTTTCATGATTCTCAAATAAAAAAAATCATCGTATGGTATACCAGAGAACGGTGTATTTATATTGTGGAAAAATAAACTCAGAGTTGTAAGGAAGACATAAGAGAGTTTTCTTCAATATATATATATATTGTGTGGCGCTGTGTAATGAGAAAAATGTTACTTCAAGTTAAGTTATCACATGCCAACAAATTTTTGTGTACTGTATACCGTTTCGCATTTACACACGTACGCACGCACACGCGCACACACACACACAATATATATATATATATATATATATATATATATATATATGTGTGTGTGTGTGTGTGTGAACGCCCCTCGGTGGTGTAGTGTTTAGCGTCGAGGAATACGAATCCATCAGCCCCGGGATTGAGACCTGGTGACGACAGGCGGCGCGCAGCAAAACCCAGTTGTTCATCTTTCCACACAATAAAGAAATAGGTTGGTTGATAAATGGGTACCCTGGGTTGCCTAGTGGTTAAGACGCTGGGCTGCTGGTGGGGCGTGGTTCGGATTCCATGTTAAACTCTTGGTCTAAGATGGAGTGAAAAGCACATATATATATATATATATATATATATGAAGGGCGGTACGAAAATAATGCCTCTTCTTGTATTTAAGAACTGAAAAACAAGAGGCATTACTTTCGTACCAACCCTCGTATATACACACACACACACACACACACACACACACACACACACACACACACACACACTCGAATCCCGTTAATTCGACACTTTCGGGGCTCTACCCTTGTCGAATAATCCGGAAGATACGAATTAACCTGACAGTATGAAATTAGTTGGATATTTCGAACTTTTGTACGAAGTATCGAAGTATTTGTATACAAAATTTGTTGGGTACTTTAACATTTTATACGAATGTGTGGTGTATTTCTTAAATCTATCGTCCAGTAACTAAACTGTACTGTATAAATTAATTATTCGTATATTGGTACCAAAAAGTTTGAAATTCCTCAGATATTTTGATATGTACGAAGTAGCCCGAAGTACGATATAACGAAGTGCGAATTAACGGGGTTTGAGTGAGTATATATATATATATATATATATATATATATATATATATATATATATATAGATATGTTAAACACAGACCGTGCATGGAACAAGGAACTCTTCTGGGAAATTGCATCTACTACAGTTCGAATAAGTAATGATAAATGACAAATACTATAGTTTTTTCTTTTCATGATGGAAAGCCCAACGTGGGCACCGGGTTACTCGCAAAGAGGCCCAAAATATAGCTTCCCTCACCAGCTATCTGCAAAGCAGATAGGATCCAGCTTTGGGACAGGATTTAGGGTTTACAGCTTATACCTAGCCTACTACATTCAGAACCTCAATATACGCAAGAAACTCGTTGCATTCACGTCGGATTGAATACATCAAATAAAAAGGGTACTATTGTATTTTAGCCAAAAAACAAAACTTAAACCTCAACCGGGACATTGAGCGTGCACTTTCAAGGCACTAACACGTCCGTTTAAATATACCAAACTCAGAATTGGTCCTCTGAGAAACTTATATGTTAAACACAGACCGTGCATGGAAGAAGGAACTCTTCTGGGAATTACTTCCACTATAGTTCGAATAAGTAATGATAAATGACAAATACTATAGTTTTTCTTTTTCATGATGGAAAGCCCAACGTGGGCACCGGGTTACTCGCAAAGAGGCCCAAAATATAGTTTTCCTCACCAGTTTAAGTTTTGTTTTTTGGCTAAAAATACAATAGTATCCCTTTTTCTTTGATGTATTCAATCCGACGTGAATGCAACGAGTTTCTTGCGTATATTGAGGTTCTGAATGTAGTAGTCTAGGTATAAGCTGTAAACCCTAGATCCTGTCCCAAAGCTGGATCCCATCTGCTTTGCAGGGAAGCTATATTTTGGGCCTCTTTGCGAGTAACCCGGTGTCCACGTTGGGCTTTCCATCATGCAAAAGAAAAAACTATAGCATTTGTCATTTATCATTACCTATTCGAACTATAGTGCTGTAATTTCCAGAAGAGTTCCTTGTTCCATGCACAGTCTGCGTTTAACATATAAGTTTCTCAGGCGACCATTCTGAGTTGGTGTGTGTGTGTGTGTGTGTGTGTGTATATATATATAGTACCGTAGTGAATAGCGAAGAGGCCTCATTTATCATCTTTCGTCATATAATGTATTTAAGGATGCACAGTTGAAAAATTGCAAATAATAATAATAATAATAATGTACTACAATGTCGTGTAGTCATAAAACGAACTTGACATATTTCCCATCTATACGCGTTTAATATTCATTAGTGTTATGTTATATTTTTTTTTTTTAAAACATTAGCCTATAAAAACACAGAAACGCACTCTCCATCTTTATCTAAGGGACGTTACGAGAAAATACGTTTTCACAAACGGCACGTTTAAGGGCCTATAATTCATAAGGAGACGCGTCTCACAGAATTATTTAGTTAACATTAATTTGAAGTCTAAGCACCGTCTTTTCACTAATTATAAGTTTTGTTTTGTTTCAATAATACAGGGCGTTTTTAAAGTCGCGCAACCCGATATGTATAATGTTATATACATTTGGTTATGCGACTTTAGAAACACCTTGCATAACCATAGATGTTGTGAAAAACTTCCTCAAAGATATAGATCTGTCTTACATGACATTCACTGGGTTCCGTTTCCCTAAAGAAAAATTAGTGTATATGATGAGGTGAAGCATGTTGTTGTTTGTTTTTTATGGAAAAAATAACTTATTTTACAGGCTCCGATTTTCATTTCAAATCAGGTTATCGCTTTGAATTCTTTTTACAAGGGACAGTTCTGTTTTAGAGCGTCTCGTGGTTCGATCGGTTAGGGCGCCGCCCGGCAGTGCTGAGACTGCCGAGTCGTGGATTCAAAACCTAGTTAGTGGTTGTCTTTTCTGTATCTTACGTTACGACGAAGCGGCTGGCTGGCTACCCTTCTTTAACTGACTCGGACTAAGGTTGCCAAAACTCGGGGGCCTTACCCTTTACTTTCTTGGGAGATATGGGATATGGGTATTACCTTTTTTCAATCCTATTTTCAGAGTTAAACTATTAAAATATGATCACGTTTTCTTTAATAATAAAAATGATTTAGAAGAACACCAATAAATAATCAAAGGAATACAAAGGACACCAACCAGCAACAGACCAGCTGGTCCCTACGAGATTGTCTGTTTAAGAAGGAAGGTTAAAGAAAGAAGAAAATTTCCCAGAAGTGAAAGTTTCAAAGCAAAGCAGAGAAAAGAGGTTTTGAGGTAGGAAAGAATTTAAAAATGAAGTGGAAATTTTAAGGTACAGTGGAGGGAATCCAAGTGAAAATTCTACAATATTTCTATGTGCTAAAATATGTTTCGAACTACTTCAAACTTCCAGTTTAAAGATAACGTGAAAATATGAAAGTGTAGAGGAGGGAATCCAAGTGTAAATCCATCATATAAACTCAACATGGTTTGCAAGTAACCCTTAAGTGGCAGCTGGGTAATTTAAAAGCTGATAGATTAGGTATCTGCTTGAGAGGTCAACGTAACTATTCACTGCAGGAGCGGTGGCGCTTTTGCCCGGGAAGTTGAGGGGGGTCATACCCTCATTTAGTGCTGTTCGCGTTATGAACATCATAATTTAGAAACACTTCCGGTATTAGCCTGTTTATGAATTTAGTACGAATTTAGCATAACAAAACTGGCAATTTGGACAAATATACTTCCCAGACATCAGAATAGAGTTTAATCTCTAAGTAATTTACGAAATTTGCTCTATTTTTCAGTAATAATTTTAATTAACATTTGTAATTTAACCCTTAATTAACATTCGTTAAACAAAAACACAAAATAAAGAACAGAACTGCACTCTGATCCTCTTAATCAATTAGTTATTATTTTTTCCCCGTAACTGTCATTGATATTCATATTTTTTCCTTTCTCCTCTTACTCAAACGAAATAAACCCAAATAAATTTACGTTACTTAACAAACGCTCGACGGCGAATCCGCTGAATTTGCATCACATCTAATGAAGAAATATTACAGAAAAATAATGAATAAATGCTGAAAATAAAACTAGCTTTTTTGTTACCATGACGCTCCCTTTTATATATTGTTTATTTTTTTCTGTTTAAGGTGCTTTCAACCCTGCTGGATTATTGACACCATTTTTTTTTTTTTTTTTTTGTAGAGAAAGGTGGTGAAGGAAGTAGTAGAAGAAAGTTTTGATTGTGTGTCTTATTATAGATTTTCAATCCCTTTTATATAATATGACACTTCGCGACAATACCAATGTTATAAAAATCAGTTATGTTATAAAAATCGCCTAAAATGTTTAACACATTTATTAAAAATGTCACTGAAAATTCCAATATATTTTTAAAAGAAGAAATATTTGCTTAAAATTAAAAATCCGCCCACCAAATGTTTTAGAGCATAACTAATATATTTTTATTATTCAAGGAATTATCGTAGAATAAATGGTTTTAATTTACTTTAATCGCGTAAACAAATCCTTTGTGATAATTCAACGACTGCAAATTAGCGCAAAACCATATCGTAAAAAGTGAAAGGAAGAGGTTACATTTAAATATACAGGGTAGACCATAAGTCGATTTACTTTCGTATTATAACGAAACTTACTTCCGTATTTCTTTAGTATATTTGAGTCATAAACACGCGGATAAAACATCTGCTCGGAAAACGCACGAGTTTGAACTCCCAAAATCTATTTTGTTTCGAAAGAAATTAAAACACGCATTTTTTATACAGTTTTGGAAGAAAGTTCGCCTAAAAAAGTTTCTAGAAAAGCATATAAAAATTACTAATTGGTATATAATATGGTTTTCTTTGGATATTTTATTATTTTTGGTGACAGAAATAACATTTCTAAAACAAAGTCCAGTCTTTACTATATTATAAGTAACTTTTATGGATTTTTTTTTCGAAATTTTACATTTCTTAGGCGAACTTTTTCCCAAACTGTACATACTTTATACGTATAAATTAAAATTATATAGGAATGTCCTAAGATACTTCAAATAATAATGAAGGTTCAATAAATAATTAATTCTTAAGCCCACAAGACATTTCAAGAACAAGAACAAAAAATTCATGAATATTTACATGAATATTCCATTTAAAAGTATCGTCCTTCTCCTCCTCCACACCCAGAACGTGTAAATGTTAAATTAACGCTTGCATATTAACATATTGAACTAATTTAAAGTTAATTATAGCAATGATGACTGAAGTTAACCCTATTTTGCATTTTATTTCTCGAGTGACGAGGAAATGCATTTATTTGGTTTTAGACTCTCATATCTTCTATTTAAGCAGACTATCTTCGAATTATGGGACAAATGATATCCCGTATAAGTACTGATAAGGAACGCGGGATATCATTACAAAATATGGGACTGTCTCTTGAAATACGGAACAGGTGACCCTGCTTAAATTTATAAACAAATTTGACACTCGAGGAAAAATTCCGAAGACTGGTAGAAATGCTTTACAAAGTACTATTTTTGCCTCAAGGAAAATTAAAGCTTTGAAAGATTTTAGCATTTTGCTCACTGCATCTTAAGAAATTACAAACTCAGTGATGAATTAAATATCATCTTGGGGATGGGTGGGGGGGGGGGAGTATGATTTTGGGCATTATGGTAAACACTGTTAGAAGGGTAGAAACCTTTTCAAAGATTGCCAATTGAAGTTCTTTGTCCCAACCAAGAATGAATCTTTTCAGTGAAGTTCGGAATTACGGTTACAAGATTTTAAGGAACTAATAATGGCGTATATACATGTAGATTTAGTTTCATTAATCTAAAAAGGGGAAGACATAGCTTAGATGGATTCTTTTTTGTTAAATAAAGTGAAATTGTTGTACAGTGAAGTGTAGTATAGTGTTCAATGTCCACTACTTAGAAAATAAAATCTTATATTGTGAGGTTATTTGGTATAAAATATAAGGAAGCATAAATCAATGCCATTAAAATGTTTTCTGGGAAGGATAGGAATATTTAATGGTAATAACAACTATAAAGCTCATTTCCCCACCACGTGGGTGTAAGTGTGTCCCAGGGATCATCCGAGCCCGAGCAGAAACAGGGTGAGTGGCCGGCCCAACCCACCCAGTGCCAGCAGCTGGAAGCTAACCAGAGCCTCACCGCTCAGAGTCCGACACGGTAACCACTTAGCTACCGGACGTTCGACTATTTAATGACAGTAGGAAAATAATTTTTTCTTCTCGTAAAGCAACGATATCGGACCAGAAAAAAAAAAGAGACCTCTTAAATAAGCGTTTTTTGACCAGTGGTACGCGTACCAATTAAGAGGTTTTCAATGGTACTGAAAGAGGAAAAACTAAACAAATCCACAATCCCGCTGTCGACCAGTGAGAAAAAATAAACAAATAAAAGGACAGATCTTTTATCAGTATTTTTCTAAAGGCAAAGGGCGTTCTTGTACAGCATTGACAACACCCACTGTTCTGAAGCCGGAACAATACTAATTGCCCTGAAACCACAAAACTCCGGTCTGAAACGTGTGTGTGTGCGTGTGTGTGAATAAAAGTATATATATATATACACACGAGAGAGAGAGAGAGAGAGAGAGAAGAGAGAGAGAGAGAGCTCTTCCCTCAAGATAAAAGTAAGTAATTCACATTTTTTGAGGACCATTTCCCCTGGTTATATAGATTGTTTATTTTTTTTTTGAGTTATTGAATCTGTTGTTATTTGCAAAAGTCTTTTATTCAATAAAAGACAAAGGCATGACTATAAAATAAATTGTTGTTTGCAATGTTTTCCAGAAAAATTGCAAAGACATGTCGCATTACATTTTATACTAAAATTTCATACCCTTTATATCGAGTGTAGGGCCTATATAGGTAGGTAGGTAGGTAGATAGATAAATAGATAGATAGATAGATACACGAGTTTCACAAACACATGAAATAAAATAAGTTATGAACACCCACAAGGAAAAATGAAAAGTGATTCCAAGGCCTTTCGTGTATTCAACAGTTCACCCTGACGAGGTATACTGCTGAATAAACGAAAGACCTTGAAATCGCTTTCATTTTTTCTTGTAAGTGTGCATCATATATATATATATATATATGATGAATAAAACTAGGAAGGAAAGGAAACACAGAGTGGTGAGCGCTTATCGTCTAATGACATCCTCAGGAACACTGAAGTAAATAGAGAGTTCAAGACTATATATAGGTTAAAAAAAAAAAAAATAAAATATAGAAATAAAAATTGTGGGAGGAGCATACAAATTTGTAAGGAAAACTACGAATTTTAGCACTTTGCCCGAATTCAACATAAGATCAAATGGATTGTTTACAACCAATTTTATAGATAATGCATGAATGATATATAGGTCACAAAAGAAAAATCTATCTATCTATACTACCGTGTGACCACAAAATTTGTCCCTGTTTTTAATCGCTTATTACTCAGTCATTATTGCAGCTTCACAAATGAAATAAAAAGCATTCGAAAGAGAACATTTTAAAGTTTTATTTAATTTTTTCGATATCCTGGATACGAAATCAGTACTTATAAAAAATGACAGTTTTATCCACCACAATCATGGGTTATTTGTCGTGTGACCACAAAAATTGTCCCTGTTTTTAATCGCTTATTACTCAGTCATTATTGCAGCTTCACAAATGAAATAAAAAGCTTTCGAAAAAGAATATTAAAAGTTTTATTTAATTTTTTCGATATCCTGGATACGAAATCAGTACTTATAAAAAAATGACAGTTTTATCCACCACAATCATGGGTTATTTGTCGGACATGCAACGTGTTTTCATCGCAGAAGAGATGATCAAACATGGCTCGGTAGTTGCCACCCAACGGTCTTTCAGACGACAATACGGTCAGCAAAGGACCATAGATCCTAAAACGATTCGCAGGATTTTCGCAAAATGGAAACATCACGGCTCAATCAAGAACATGCATAAAGGCAACTCTGGGCGCAGCAAAGGTGTGCGAACCGCTGAAAACATTGATTCAGTCGCAAATCAGCTTGAAACGGACAACAAGAAATCTGTGAGACGACTATCAGCTGTGACAGGAATCAAACGGGAGAGCATTCGGAAAATAATCACGTTGGATTTGAGAATGAAGTCATTCAAATTATGTGTTTGCAACAGCTTAGCGAACAAGACTACCAGCGTCGTTTGATGTTTTGTGAACGCATTGAAACAATAATTGAACAAAACCAGATAAGATTAAGTGACATAATATTCAGTGATGAATGCCACATCTATCTCAATGGGTTCATCAACAGACAGAATTACCGGTGTTGGTCACAAACAAGCCAAATATACACTTGGAGAAACCTCTGCATTCACCAAAAGTTACTGTCTGGTGTGGTTTGAGTAGCAGCAAGGTTTATGGTCCTTACTTTTTTGAGGACCCAGAGACAAGGAGACCGCTTTCAGTAACTTCAGAAAGATATGTAGAAATGCTGAACACTGTTTTTGAACAAGAAAACTGCAGTAACAAGTGGTTTCAGCAAGACGGAGCAACAGCCCACACAACTAGGCAATCACTGGAATGTTTAACAAGATTTTTTGAGCAAAGATTCATTTCTCATCGCTCGCAGTTTCCCTGGCCCGCAAGATCTCCCGATCTATCACCTATGGACTTTTTTCTCTGGGGATTTGTCAAGGACAAAGTATTCAGGCAAGAGCCATCCTCTATCGAAGAATTAAAGCAAGCGGTGGTAGAGAGTGTACAGTCCATTGAATGCAGCGTTTTCGAAAATGTAATAAATAACTTCCTTTCCCGTTGTGTGAAATGTAAGAATGTCCAGGGACGTCACTTTGAACACATGTAGAATAAATTAAAACTTTAAAATGTTCTCTTTCGAATGCTTTTTATTTCATTTGTGAAGCTGCAATAATGACTGAGTAATAAGCGATTAAAAACAGGGACAATTTTTGTGGTCACACGGTATAATAAGAGAGCTGTCCGTCCGTCTGTCCGTCTGTCTGTCTGTCCTCCGTCACACTTTCAGAAATTGTGAGAAAAAAATTCAGAAATTGTAAAAAAATTCAGAAATTGTATTACGGGCGGAATGTGAAGCTCAAGATTTTCATGACTGTGTTCTTTTCTGTAGTTTAGCAATGGGGGAAGGGTGGGGGTGGGGTAATGGGGATGGGTGTGGTAATGGGAGGGGTGGGGGTAATGGGGGAGGTGGTTAGCCCCCAAGTTGTATGAATGGGGGTGAGGAGGTTTTGGGAGATACCAGATTCAGAAATGTTGACACAATGTGAAGCTCAAAATTTTCACTGCTGGGTTCTTTTTTTGTAGTTTAGCCTGTCTTTTTGTAGTTTAGCCTGTCTAACCGTCAGCGAAGCGGCGGGAACTGTACTAGTAAAAAATAAAATAAAAAACAAATAAAAATAACTTGAAAAATAAAAATTGTAAGAGGAGCATACAAATTTATAAGAGAAAATTACCAAAGTTTTAGCACTCTGCCCTTCTTGTCTAAATCAGTTCTGAACGAATTCAAAACAACGGGATCGAGTTGAAAAAGACCTTTGCTCATGTTAAAGTTATTTGTAAGTTGGATAATAGCAGGCTCAAGAATATTTCTATTAACAATGTTGCTAGAGTGAAACAAAACTGAAGCATTATTCCAATCAATACAATGGGATAACTCTGACAAATGGACAAAAAGGGCACTGGACGACTGTCCCGTTCTAACGGAATATTGATGCTGTTTTACACGCGTGTGCAAATCCTTTCCCGTCTGACCAATGTAAAAGGGAATCACACTGTTTACAACCAATTTTATAGATAATCCCTGAATTATTGGTAGGGTTATTTTTTACTATGATATTTTTCACAATATTGTTATATGAAAATACTACATTAATATCCAAAAGTTTAAGTACATTAGTAATGCCTAAAAAGCCCGGGAAAAATGAAAGTACTAAAATATTCTTTGACAAAGTGCGAGTGTTATTATTCACACGATAGAAGGTTCGTTTTGCCTTGTTAAGACAAGATTCCATAAACGCACGTGGGTAGCACAGATCACTTCCAATACCATTGATTTTTTCCAATTCGGCATCGATGTATTCCGGACTGGCGATCCTAAGAGCGCGGAGAAACATTGAAGAAAATATGGCCTTCTTAATGGGGGTGTCATGTCCAGAGTAAAAGTGTACGTTGGACAAATTGTTTGTTTTTTTCCGATAGATACTAAACTTAAAACCTGGGCTTTCCCTATGTACACGCACATCCAAAAACGGGATTGAGTTGTTATGTTCCACTTCTAAAGTAAACTTAATGGAGGGGGCTTGATCATTTAACTGAAGGAGAAAGTCATCCAGGTCACGATTCATGGGCCAGATACACAAAATATCGTCGACGTACCGCAACCATGGGATGCCAACCCCCAGGATTCTCGGAATGTAAGTAATTTCGAAAAACTCCATATAAATATTGGAGAGGAGGGGAGACAAGGGGTTGCCCATGGCTATCCCAAAAACCTGTTGATAATACTCGCTAATGAAAGTGAATTTAGTCTTTGATGCAAAGCTTAATAAGTTCCAAAACGATGTGTGCAGGTAGTGGCAGATCGTATTTATGTAATTCTCGGGAGAGAAAGTCAAGCATATCGTCAATCGGCACTTTTGTAAACAATGAACAAACGTCAAAACTGATCAATCTATCGTTGGTTTCAGTGCGTACATTATTCAATTTTTCAGTAAGATCCATGGAAATTTTTACATGTGAATCAGAGATAGTTCCGAGAATGGGGAACAAAGACTTTGACAAGCCATTTGGAGAGTTTATAGGTAATAGAGCCCACCGAACTAATAATAGGGCGCATAGGGTTGCCAGGTTTATGGGTTTAAATAAGACCGTAAAGGTAGGGAAGAGAAGGTGAAGTGGACATGAAAAGCGGAATTAAGTCCTTATGATCTTTGAGAATGCGTTTCAAGCCACTATTGAATGATTTGATGACGTCATCCTGCGGGTTCTTCCTAAGTTTTCTGTATGTGGCGGGCTCCTGGAGCAGCTCGTTCATCTTTCTAATGTAGTCCACTTTGTCCATAATAACTATGGTGTTGGCCTTGTCTGCTTTGGTAATATGGAGCTCATCATCTTTTTTTAATTGTGAGAGGCTATTGCGAAAACGTTTAGGAAAGTTATCTTCGTAAGTACTATTCGCAGCACTATAGACAAGGCCTTTAACTATGTTAACTGAGAAAGATTACACTGTTTTTCAAAACAAGAATGACTATAACAAATTTGTAAAGCAGAAGGTTTTCTAACAATAAAAAAGGACATACCAAATCCAAGGGCACTTTTTTGCATCGTCACTAATGTTTTTTGAAGAAAGGTTCAAAACACATTTGAGCTTGCTTTTTTACTCCACTGACTATTTCGAATGAGACTTAATTTTGCGATCCAAAATGTTACGAAGTGAAGAAGTTCTCCGACGCATCTCTTTGTAAATTTCATCAAACAAAGGTTGGATCCACGGTTGGGGAATAAAGATCACAAAATTATGTACACTTTTACTCTGGACATGACACCCCCATTAAGAAGGCCATATTTTCTTCAATGTTTCTCCTCGCTCTTAGGATCGCCAGTCCGGAATACATCGATGCCGAATTGGAAAAAATCAACGGTATTGGAAGTGATCTGTGCTACCCACGTGCGTTTATGGAATCTTGTCTTAACAAGGCAAAACGAACCTTCTATCGTGTGAATAATAACACTCGCACTTTGTCAAAGAATATTTTAGTACTTCCATTTTTCCCGGGCATTTTAGGCATTACTAATGTACTTAAACTTTTGGATATTAATGTAGTATTTTCATATTACAATATTGTGAAAAATATCAGTAAAAAATAGCCCTACCAATAATTCAGGCATTATCTATAAAATTGGTTGTAAACAATGTGATTCCCTTTTACATTGGTCAGACGGGAAAGGATTTGCACGTGTAAAACAGCATCAATATTCCGTTAGAACGGGACAGTCGTCCAGTGCCCTTTTTGTCCATTTGTCAGAGTTTTCCCATTGTATTGATTGGAATAATGCTTCAGTTTTGTTTCACTCTAGCAACAATGTTAATGGAAATATTCTTGAGTCTACTATTGTCCAACTTACAAATAACTTTAACATGAGCAAAGGTCTTTTTCAACTCGATCCCGTTGTTTTGAATTCGTTCAGAACTGATTTAGACAAGAAGGGCAGAGTGCTAAAACTTTGGTAATTTTCCCTTATAAATTTGTATGCCCCTCTTACAATTTTAATTTTTGAAGTTATTTTTTATTTTTTTTTTATTTTTTTAGTGACCTATATATCATTCATGCATTATCTATAAAATTGGTTGTAAACAATCCATTTGATCTTGTGTTGAATTCAGGCAAAGTGCTAAAATTGGTAGTTTTCCTTACAAATTTGTATACTCCTCCCACAATTTTTATTTCAATATTTATTTTATATATATATATATATTTTTTTTGTAACCTCTATATAGTCTTGAACTCTTTATTTACTTCAGTGTTCCTGAGGATGTCATTAGACGAAAGCGCTTGAGCACCACTCTGTTTCCTTTCTTTCGTGGTTTTATTCATCATAAATATTTTTCACGTGTTACTTTCGTGAAATAATTTTCATATATATATATAAAACCTTGCTTTTGCTTCCGCCCAACTTGTTCATTCTGACGAAGGTCAAGCTTGTCACTCCACCTGAGACCTATAGTTTAACGTAGAATCCGAACTACGTCCCACCAGCATCCCAGCGTCTTAACCACTAGGCTCCCCATGGTATCCACTTACCTATCAACCAATTTTATCGTTTGGTAGGATGAACAGCTGGGTGTTGCTGCGCGCCGTCTGCCGTCACCGGGTCTCGATCCCGGGGCCGATGGATCGTAGTCAGCGACGCTAACCATTCATCACCGAGGCGCATATATATATATATATATATATATATATATATATGACAACACTTTATATATATATATGAATAGAAACGACATAAGTGTTAAGGAACGTTTCTGCACACGAGGAGGAGAGATAACGAACAATGAAAAATGAGGCGAACCGCCCGGGAATCGAACCCAGGGCCTTCCAATTGCCGGTCGGACGCTCTACCATTATGCTACGGACCTCACTCAATCACAAATCGAAATTCTCCCACATAGGGCAGAAAACCAATACCCTGAGAGGGTATATGCAGTTATATGCATATATATATTATATATATATATATATATATATATATATATATATAAAGTGTTGTCATCTAATTAAGGTGCTTCAGATATAAAAACATCAAACTACGCGCCATCAAACATGAGTGACAACCGTGTGTTGAGATTCATATATATATTCATTTCGGAGTCGTGTGAAATTTCCATTTAAAGTTATTGCGTCAGGAACGCAAACTGACACAAGCTTCGTCGATTTCTTTTAAGATATGTATATTGTTGCCCCTACTTAGGACCTTTCCTCGGCTTTTATACTATACCCACCGGTTTCTTGAAAGCTTCGCACGCTCTGTCATCCAATACTTTCCGCACAAATTCTTCCTGCGCCCTTTGGTATACCCTCACCAACGAGTGTGGTTCAGTTGGTAACACCGTTTCCCTCTAAACGAAGGGAAGATAATGAGGTCAGGGGTTCGACTTCGGATGATGCTGGTGATGATAATTCATGAGTGAGGGCAATGGGTTGTATTCGCGCGGCCTCAGCGCTGCTGCGTCAGTTTCTGGCCTTCTTCGTTATTATTATTATTATTACCATTATTGTTATATTCCCAACTCAGATAGACTTACCCCGCAATCGTTGTGTATCTGCAGTACAAATCAAATAAAATAATTAACAGCACCCGTTCGTACGCAGGTATGTAAGCCCTTGGTTAGGCCAGTTTTGCAGGTTTCTAATTATATGTTATACAGAAAATTTGATTATAATTTCAAACTTGCAAGTATAGTATATGTGTATATTAGGTGTAATGATACACTTAAACATGATGGATGAAAAAAAGCGACTAATTGCATGATTTTTTTACCCCAAACAATAAAATACACACAAGTAGTGTGGACGCAAAATGGACGAGTGCAGAGATAATGATCAATGTTGCAAAGGGGTGGGTGGTGGGGTATATTGCAAAGGGGGTGGGGTATGCAGTGAAGGGGGGTGGGGGAATGCTGCAGGTGCAACAAGGGGTCATGAAACTTGGAGGCGGCGTTATCCCCCAAGAGAAAGACAGAAGGAGAGAAAGGAAGAGAGGTGTTCACCTGGCAGGAGCCAAGTGCATATTAACACTTCAGCCGACCCGCCGTCCTCTTATAGGCCCCTAATCAGCCAGTTGGCCTAGAAGGCGTAAATGGCTTGTACAGGTTGAGTTGTCAGATACCACTTTTTATTTTAATTGTTCAGGTATACATTATTAGGGTGAGTTGCTAGATACCACCATTTATTTTATTTCACACGAGTTGCCAAATAGTGTTTTTAATTGTTCAGGTACAGTATACATTATTAGGTTGAGTTGCCAGATTGTACCATTTATTTAATTAATTCTTAGCAGTTGGCTTAGAAATCCGTCAGTAGGTTTAGAAAGCGTAACCAGCCATTTGGTATAATTGTTTACAACCAAAAGAATTAAATAAAACATTACATCATTCTGTTTATTAAATATGGTAAATATATAGAAAATAAATGCACAGTGGAATGAACAAAAAATAAAAAATAAGAAATAATATAACCATCAATATAGCAGAAATATAAACACACACAATTATGTTAAATAAATAAATACATACACTTTATCTTCTACCGCACAAAAAAAAAATACAAAACGTATAGCCATCAATATAGCAGTACAGGCGAAATATATATACACACAATTATGTTTAATATATAAATACATTTAACTTTTTTTTCAAAACACTAAACTCGCACTTAATCGTCTACAATTACATCGTTATTGCTCTGCATTACGCAGTACACGCGGTTTAATAATATTTCACCGCTTAAGGTATAGGGATACCTATACCCTATATAAAGGGCCTTCATATCGTTCAGTACTATTTTTGTGCCCACTTTACAACCGGTTGGTAAGTTATCTTTAAATACGTCTAGAATACAATCAAATCACGCACAAAGAGTTCATCGTTAGCCACAGCGGCAAATACAAGTTTATAAACACACCTTTCCAATCGAGGGTTTATTTCTACCAACCCGAGCTTTTCAATCGTGAACTCTTCTTCACACTGCATAGCGACAGTTCAAATAATCTTCTAAGTCGTTACGACAGCTGCTCGTTATATAAAGAAATAGTTCTTCAGGGTGAACGGTGTAGGTGAGCTCAGCCCTGTACTGATCAAGTGCTTTGTACCAAAGTTCATGATATTTCAAAGAGTCTAAACTTTTTAAATAAACGTCCAGCTCTAGACCATTCTCACCTTGTTCAACCCTACATTCGGTAGGCCCATCGAGCAGAACGGTGTTTGCGTATTCAAGAAACGTATCAAAATAAAGCATATCCGTAACACGCGCGTCTAATATAGGCTTCAGCTTGCGGAATCCGACGATTTCAAACATTCTGTCGAGGGTGAAACGGTTTTGGGTAGGGACAAGAGCGTTATTATCAGAAGCATTCTTCCACATCAACCTTATATCAATGCATGGCCGATCGTTATTTATACACAACGTACATACAACGGCGTATGAGGGGGTGTCACTAATCTGCTCTCTTCTTGCACCTACACCTGTAGGAATTTTATAACGATCTTCACTCCACTTCTCAACTATCACGAAGATTCTATTCATCTCCTCGACACTTAAATAAACAACATTCCGTTTGTTTGTTTGTCTACAATCCGTTTCCAGTACATAGTTAACGACACCGGATTTACGCCTGAACACGCGCAACGACTTCGTCACGGACACATCGTACACGGCGTTGAGAATGCTGCTCAAAGGAAGTTCCATCGTATTCGAGGAGCGCACGTCCACTCGGCTCAAGCTCTGAGATAACTATGAGGCACATGCAACGCGACGGTTCGACGGGAGGAGTGAGTCACACCATAATCTAATGAAACGTGTACGGCGCTGATCCAACATGAATCGTTGTATCCCATTATATTGGGCAGGTGTTTTGAGAAATTTTCCGATACAGGAAGTAATATCGGTTTTAATGTTTTATCACTCCCACTCCCCCGAATACGCACCAGGCATTTTCCTTCAGGGTAATTTTCACGAACACATTTTATAACGGTTTTAATGTTTTACCACTCACATCATTTCCACAAACTAAACATCTTCACATTCCGGCGCACTATTTGAGAGGAACATATGCCCATATTTTTCCTTTTTGTTTAACAAGCGATACTCGTCTCTAAAGTCTGTTAAAAACTCACACAGGGCATTAGCCACAACCTCACTACAAACTTCGTCATGATATATTAATATAGTGATAAAAATACTTAAGATTCTCCATGATGACGAGATTTACATTTTCAGTCGCAGGGTACGAGTACTCGGTATGATGCAACATGACATAATAACGCTTGTCAACCACTCATCAACAAGACTCACTATCCATAACCGTTGTTTCTCTTCTGCACGTGTTGTTTCTTTTACTTCACGGTATATGTAAGCTTTTATAAAGTTTAGTCCTACAACATAGTTCAACACATCACTTGTCCCACGAAATCCTACAATGCTCTCACCAGAATAGCCATAGAGTATTTGTACATCTTGCTCCTTCGCACGATTCAATGTAGCCTTAAAAGCATCAAAGGGGGGGAATAGGGAGTTTTTCAGTATCCACCACATCTTGACACTTTGCAGAATACCATTTCATAAACGTTGAACAAGCAATATTAAAGGTAGCCATTACTATTTTCTGTCTACGCGGGAGAATACACGTCTGATGTCCAGGGCTTACTGCGATCAACTGAGCACGCAGGGAAGCCCAGGTAGTAGCATGACTCACGTTGCTGGTCTTACAGGGGCGGAGCTTAGAACTTTCTCCTGTGTACACACACACACACACACACACACACAAAGGAGAAATTGAAACGCTAATTGAAACACGATTTATTTAATAAACGAAATATTCAAGGTGTATATATATTTACAAATACGTGTAATAAATAAGTTAACAATAGACACATCAAAGATTATATTCAAGGTATATATATTTACAAATACGTGTAATAAATAAGTTAACAATAGACACATCAAAGATTATGTTGTACCTCATCGTCATTCACGGTTCTGTGGGAGAAGCGAAAAGCAAGACTGTAGAATATAAGGGTCGTCACTTAAATATTTATTATATTTTGTAAATAACCCACTTAGGAGTGTGACGTGTTAGAAATGGCTTCTATAGAAAAATTCAGGTTCACGAGCCCATCCACATGTATTATATCTGGACCTACAGGATGTGGTAAAACTGTGTTTATGCTTAAAATCATTAAAGAAAAGGAGAGATGTTCTCAAAATTTGTGCATAAAGTTATATGGTGCTATTCGACGTATCAATCAGTGTTCAACGAGTACCAAGATGATATTTTGTTCCACAAAGGTGTATATGACGTTAATTCGTTAAAGGGAAAACATACAGTCATTGTAATTGACGATCTCATGTTGGAGATGGATAAAACGTTTGCCGAGACATTTACAGTATTCTCACCATCTTAACATAAGCGTGTTCTTCATCAATCAGAATCTATTTTTCAAAAATAGATACATGCGCGATGTGTCGTTAAATACACAATATCTAGTCTTATTCGCGCAACGTAGAGATGTATCACAAATTGGGGTATTAGCCAATCAAATGTTCCCGAATCAGCGTAAGGAGTTTTTGGAAGTTTATAAAGAAGCTACAAGTACGCGTTACGGATATTTGCTTTGCGACCTTCATCCGCGAAACACGTTTAGGGTGCTTCTAAGAACGAATATATTTCCAAACGAGCCTGAAACGGTGTATATTCCAGAATGACAAAGAGGCTAAAGAAATACAGTGAATTAATAAAAATCTATCATCGACTGCCCCGGGCAATGCACAGATGTTTATTAAAAATATCGACTCCGACTTTTTAAAATGCATCTGTGAAATCTGTCTTAACGTTATAAATTGCAATGTATCAATGAAACCACCTCAGAAGGCTCGCCTACGCCGTTACAAGAACATAATACGTGCACTCGCTCGTAAAAGTCAAACTGTAGGGAAGAAAAAACGAATTATTGTACAAAGAGGAGGGTCATTCCTCCCCATCTTATTTTCAGTTTTGGGTCCTTTACTGACTAGATTAATATAATGAAGAAAGTGGTAGTGATTCCACATGAGGTGTAAGCTTCACTGCAAAGGAATCCAGACACGGATCTAGATCCCCGTAAAAGCAGACTTAAAAGAATGGAAAGCGAATTGCTAGCCCTATTAAACAGTGAAAAAACACCTGATGAGAAAAGAATCTTATACCAAGAAGCTCTGCAGAAATTTCTTCACGAGTACGAAAATTATAAGAACCCGACAGAGATTCCCGTGGTTATTAGGCACAGCACAGGGAACGATGGACATGGTGACATAGGACCTGTCCGACGATACAGCTGACCAACCAAAGATTAAGGGGTCAGCCACACAGAACATCGAGCATGTATTAAAAAGCACCCTCCCACATACATTGAGGAATAAAGGTTTAAGTCTTTATAATCTATTGAATGAGGACCCAGCCATACAATGGACCGATACAGGCGAGATCATTGTGGAAGGATCAAAGGTACAGGGATCGAATATCGTAGACATGTCCATGATCTGGTGAGAAAGTGGGATAGGCCCTCACCATCAGGATGGAAGCATATTAAAGCAAGACTACAACAAATAAATGTCCCCAAAACATTGATAGGAAATCTGAACAGGATAAAAGACTGGAACATGCGACGCACGTGACACAATTGAAGACGCCATCACCCCCGGCGGTAACATCTTTGAAGAGGAGAAAGAAGAGGTTAAACAACGGTCAACCCTACCCACGTGCCTCTAAAATACGCAAATGGCTAACATATTAAGAAGACGTTATTATGACATTTCTAACCCAGCCTCCTACGGAGGCGTAGATAGACTGTACAGAAGTGTTTACGGAGTAGGAAAAAAGATGTTGAGAGATTTTTGCGGGAGCAGGACGCTTATACACTTCATAAGCCTGTGAGAAAAAGGTTTAAAACAGCCAAGACAACAGCTGCTCGATTGACTCTATTTGGCAAGCAGATTTAACAGACATGCAAAGATATTCTGTGTATAACGATGGTTACCGCTACATTCTATTCATAATAGATGTATTCTCTAGATATCTGTGGCTAATTCCTCTGAAAAATAAATCACCTGAAACAGTTGCTAAAGCCACCAAAACGCTGATGTTAAAAGAAAACAGGGTTCCTGGCTATTTTTGTACGGATATGGGGAAGGAATTTATAGGCCGTGCTTTTCAGAACATGTTGACAGAGTTTAATATCAGCTATTACACTACCAATTCTATACATAAGGCTTCTTTAGCTGAAAGAGTTCAACGTACCATAAAGGAACTCACTCATCGTTATTTTACACATAAAAACACATACAGATTTCTAGACATTCTGGAATCATTGGCCTCATCATACAACCGCTCACACTATCGCACGATTGGGACAACACCTAATGAAGTTTTAGAAAGAGGTACGCACCCAGAGGTGAGAAGAGATGGAACACCACCACCACCACACTCTGCGCGTTTCAAAATCATTGATTATGTAAGGCTGTCGCGTTCGGGAAATAAATTCGCGAAGGGATTTGAGCAAGGATGGACACGTGAGATTTTTAAAGTTAGGGCTATGAGACCTAAAGGTGAGATAATGATGTATTACGTTGAAGATTTGAATGGGGAAGAAATCTCAGGAGGCTTTTACCGTGAGGAGTTGCAGAAAGTGCCATTTAATTTAGGAAAAAATGTTTAAAATTGAGAAAATTTTAGGCAGCAAAGGTTCAGGAAAGAGAAAATGTATCTGGTGAAATGGCTAGGGTACCCAGAAAGCTTCAACACCTATATAAAAGCTGATGCAATAATGAAGCTTAAATAGTATGCAACATGGCTCCTAACCACTTCTACGTCACACTCCCGTCCTCCTCGTCCCTGTCTGTACACCCTAACAACACACTACCCAACTTTGTAACAGATCTCCACGGACCCATTGAATTGGGTCGTGATTCGTATGAGGTGGGGATATGTGAAATTCAGCTGGACACCCTCTTTTTAAATATTGATTATAAAGATACCAGTTTTACGATTCTTAGAGACTGTAATGAGTGTGCAAAAGCCGGGGTAACTCGGGATGAAACTATACGTATCGCCCGGACTAAGGGTGCACGGTATTACAGTACAGTAGTAACACTAGGTCCGGGATGTTATGGTTCGGTTGAGGATGTTGTGAGAGACTTAAACGTAAGTTTAAAAAACTCAAATCTTACGAATGATTTATTATACGAAATCGTAAACAAAGGAAACCCCGCACATACTCTAATCCTAAAATCAAAGGCTAACAGAAATATTAAAGACGGAAGAGTGTTAAAATTATAACCGAGGAGCGTTATCGATCAGCCTTCCAAAGAGATACCTTTCACGAGGCACAGCATGACTTGTCCAGCTTAATGTATCAATTGAAGATGGAGAAATTGGATGAAAGCTCTCAGCCCCCAGACATGTGCTATATTTACAGCAATATAGTGGAGCACCAGTTTGTTGGGGATACCCAGGCACGCATGCTGCGCATAGTTCACATTCTCAACCATAGAGGAAGGAGTTGGAGTATTACATATGGCAGACCCCTTTATGTGAATGTCGCAACTAATCTAATAACTAATATCTCAATATATATAAGAACGATTGAGGGTAAAAATTTCCCATTCGGTGACGGGAGCTTAACAGTGAAGCTGCACTTTCGACGCACTGAGTTATAATGGACAGAAAGCCTTTCACCGTCTATCGAGGGGTGAGATACCAGCGTGGTAGTGGACTTGGGTCCATTTTTTCAACCATACTACGTACGGCTGTTCCTTTGCTGAAGAAGGGTGCCAGATACCTCGGGAGGAAAGCGCTACAATCAGGTCTTAACACTGCAGAAGACATATTGGCTGGGGCTAAACCTTAAGAAGCTCTAAAAAAACATTTAAAACGTACACGGGATGAAATCATCAAAGATGTAAAGAGAAAAATGCGTGGTGGTGGGAAGAAGAAGAGGACTGACCAGAAGAAGGGATTGCCACCACGTGGTATTAAACGTAAAAGGATATAAAAAAAGAAGTGTTGTAAGCGAATGAAGCCTATGGTTGACCACTTTTTTGACATATAAGCTAAGGACATTGATCTCATGAATCATAGTTTGTTTACTACCTGTCGAGAGAGGAGGCACTATTTCTAACTCGTCATGGCACGCTTCATCCATCCGTGTAGTTCACAATGCTGTAAATCGGAGCTATCCCTCTTTGAGCTGCCCCCAACTCAAGTTTCTATTGAACACAGTTACTTTATTACAATTAACCCTTTAAACACAATTAGTTCCCCGAGTACCCCTATAGAATTCGTGATGCTCAGCTCAGGCCCTTACTTTTTTGATCCAAGCTGTGTGCACATGTACGCTAAACTACGTATAACCCATTCTGATGGAACGGACTGCGATGACAAATATGCTGTATACCCTGAGACAAACTTTCTGCACTCCATATTCAACCAGTGTGATGTATATTTAAATCAGGTCAACATATCGGCAGGCACGGGGTACTATCACCTACGAGCCTATCTGGAAAATGTCCTCAACTTTTCCAAAGAAGCGAAGGCTACCTTTTTAAGTGCCGAGGGATATTATCAAACTAAAGACGAAAGTAGTATAAAGGACACATTTAAAAATTTTAAAAAGAAGATATACGAGTGTTTTGGACGTCTGCATACATATTTCACACTCCAGGAGAAGTTGCTTGTGAATGGGGTGGATATGAAAGTAAAGCTCACCCGCACGAGTCCTGAGATCTGCTTAAATCTGGATGCTGATCAAGAAGAGGGAGCATAATCTGTTGTGGTTCACCTTATGGAGACATACCTTCACGTACGACGAGTGAAATTAAGTTCACCAAAAAACTAGAAATTGAGAAAAATTTACTAAACGCTACAGTAAAATACCCTATTAACAGAGTACAAATCAAACTACACACGGTGCCTGCAGGGTTGGCATCGAAACAGATAGAAAACATCGCCCTTGGAAATCTTCCTAAAAGGATATTAATCGGAATGCAGAACCACGCTTCGGTGAATGGAGAATATAAAAAAAGTGCCTTTAAATTTGAAAATTTCGGACTTAAAAATATAACTATATGCTAATGGCGTTAAGTTGGGAGGAACATTGAATACGGACTATTCATCAGACGCTGTGTTACCAAATTTATCGGCGTGTTTGCGAAGAATGAAACATTGAATTTGCCAACTACGCGAGAATGCGGTAGTCTTATTGTGAACACAGATGTCATTGGTAATGAAGGGATTCATTGGTTTGCAATCTGTTTTAAAAATAGGCACCGCCTGTACTATTTTTATTCACTCGGTACTCAACCCTGGAGTGACCCCGTTATTGTAAAATTTCTCGGTCAGTTACATATCCTCGAAGTTGTATGGAACCCATTCCGATTACAAGTATATTTTAGTAATACTTGTGGAATGTACTGCATTTCATGTCTCATGCATATGTCACGTGGCAAAGAATTTATAAATTTTTAAAAATTATTCGATCCGTGTTACACTCAACGAAACGATGAAATGGTATGCAGACAGATAAAAAGCGGTTTTCCAATTGTGCGTACTCGTTGTATAGTATGATGTTTTGTTCGTGTATATATTTGTAACGTTAGTTTGTATATTCTGTAGTTTAAGATGGTTGTTGTACTAAAAATATGATTTCTTTCATTTAATAAATTGATGAAAATACATTGTGTCTTCTTCCCCCCATAAAAAGATAAAAAAAACACTTACATTATTTCGTTTATGATGTGACATTCGTTGGGCTGACTGCTCGGTAAATCCTCCATATTCAGGTCCATGACACGGGGTTCTTCAAAACGAAAAGATTGTATAACACGACAAATCCTCATCGGACCTTAAAGGAGAAAGAATAATGTTTATACTGAATCTTTTTTAATAAAAACATATACAGAGTATACATATAGTAAGAGTATTACAATGTGAAGATATCTTTGAATCGCTCAGAGTTCATTTAAGAGGTAATTCCGAATAACATTTATAAAAAAACATGCAAAAGATTGCTATAAAAATTCAATGAATCGATTTTAGCATAATTGCGATTACCTAAATGAAGTATTTGCCGAGATACTACATACCTCCATATATATTATGATGAAATAATCCTCTTTCTGGCAGTTTGTGAATAACTGACTCCAAAAAATAAAGTTATAGACACTTACATTTCTATGGTAGTCCCTTGCGTCGGATCGTAAGCAGTGTCATTGCAAATATCATCAACGGTTTGCGTTGAAAATAATCCATCCCGGTCAATCGCGTTAAAAAGATTAATTGTAGACAATGCTACAATGTCACCATCTTGATATAAATCCGGTAAACTATAAATTTCTTGATTCATGGCGGAGGGAATGTTTACTCACTGACAAAGGGAATGTTTATTCACTGGTGAAAATAACTTCTGTTACTCCCAGCTGAAAATATTTCCTTTTATATGCACGATCACCAAGCTCCGTCCCAAAAGATTAAGAGTCGGTTCGTAATAATTGGTTGTTACTGTAACTGGGCGGGGCTATGATAAGTTTGTGTACCAATCGTAACACCGATATAACGGGTCCATGCTTTGGACGACTAACGGTGTCTTTATATTCTCTCCGTAGATTTAATGCTCGTATTACCCCTTGCTGTCTCTACCACGGCAATATTTGCATCCGTACTTGGTTTTCCCCAGCCCTCCCATTTATGCAATATTGAGCAACCATCACAACAATATTTTATTATTTTGCGGCCCTACTAATTGAGTCTCAATTTTTCGGACGTAAATTGTTATAAGAATATATTCATTGCGGCCATACTAAATTGAGCCTCATTTTTACGGATGCAGTTCGTTATAGGAATATATTCATCAGAGTGGCACAGCTCAGTACCGCAGGAAACAAAATCAGCGCCGCTACTCTTCATTACTCTGACATTAACAGTACAGTAATATCCTATGACATAAATATCAAATCTAGACGATTTTATGCATTGTTATGTTTTGCGGACATACTATTTGACCTCAACTTTGATTAATTTATGTATTCAGTTTGACCTGTCAATTCTCGCGTAGATGTGTGATTAATTTGTATTTAGTTCATGAATGTCTGCTTTGGTTGGTTGATAAATGGGTACCCTAGGTATCCTAGTGGATTAGCCGGCGGGTGCTGTTGAGAGATCGGGGCGATGACATTGTAATTTCTCCCCGCCCGTGCTGCAGCTTAGTTCGGTTTCCACGTTAAACTGTAGGTCTAAGGCGGAGTGAAAAGCTTGACCATTGTTAGAATGAACAATTGGGTGAAAAGGAAAACTGAGTTAGCTATTATTATTACTACTGTAATTTGTTCCACCCTATATATATATATATATATATATATATATATATATTTATTGGGTCTGTGTGTGTGTCGTTCTCCCTCTCTCTCTGACAAAAAAAAAATATATAATATATATATATATATATATATGTATAAGAATTTTAAATTTAGTTTTACATTCATTAGAAAAGTAATTTTATTCAATTGTTGAGTACTTCCTAAGTACATGTGTATTCATTTTTAAAAAGACCTTTAAGCCGATTTCTGATAATTATCATTTTTGACAGTGATTTAAAATAAAAAACACATTAATTTGGATATGATACCATACAAATTAAACGTAAAGGAAAATAACGAAGTTAATAAAATTATTTATATACAAGGAAAAACTTTCGCGTGGAGACTGAAGAGACGAAGCGAGTCTTTTTAGAGTGGAAATTTGACCCACATACCGAAATGTCTAGTTTGTGGTCAGTCTTTGCCTCGAGGGCTCACTTGCCTCCAATTTTTCTTCCAGAGACGATTTGAAAGGAAGAAAGCAAATAGAACGACGTTTAAATAATTATTGTATTTCTTATATATATATATATATATATATATATATATATATATATATACCACACATATATATATATATACACATATATATATATATATATATACATATATACATATATATATATATATATAAAAGGTGTATAATGTTATTTTTTCTGATGCATTCTGATTTTTTCAATCGCAAGAAAGGACTGTCATAATTAAATAGGCAGAACAAAGTTATTGTGTTCATTTCCATTTTATTTATTATTTAATATAATTGTGCGTGCGTGTGCGCGCGCGCGCGCGCGTGTGTGTTTCACCTGTATTGATGTTTTACATTTTTTATTTTATTTTTTGATCATTCCATCGTGTGTAAAGGATTGTCAAAGTAAATAGAACAATGTTTAAATAATCTTTGTTTTTCTTATATATATATATATATATATATATATATATATATATATATATATATATATAAATAAAGGTGTGTAATGTTATTTTTCTGATACAATTTGCTTTTCAATCGCTAGAAAGGATTGTCATAATTAAATAGAACGATGTTAGATCGGGTTTCGTTTTAATAACTCTCTGTTTATTGATTTCTTATATATTATATATTATATATATATATATATATATATATGGTAAGGAGAAAGTTCATTTGCTTTGGTAAATTGTGTGAATTAAAATAAATGGTGGTATTTAGCAACTCTCCTTAATAAGGTATACCTGAACATTTAAAATAAA